>DWKA01001832.1:0-11624 GCA_018249155.1 Panoquina ocola ocola | reverse complement strand
CGGATTTGTCAGTGAGGTGCGTGTGTTGGCGAGCCTAGATATTGCTGATATTACGGTAATGTACTGCGATTTTACAAATTACATTAAGGAAATGAGCGGAAACGGGTAGAGATATTTTGTAAACAAAACAACAGGATTTCGTTTTTTCCATTGGTGTTTCCGCTCTACTTTAGTGATGGTATGTATATTTTGTAACACATGAAGCAGACAGAAACGGAAATGTTTAATTTCTGGCCAAACGTAGCAGAGACATAAAATCTGTTAATACGATGCTTAAAGACCGACGTAATTCAACATTTATGCATTTTATTCTATTACCATTTCGGATAGGCACTTTTGCTAAAGGTAATATTGTAGGTATAGATAGAATAATTTTCCCATTTCCATCATATCCTGAGAAATATTAAACTATGTATACTGAAGGATGAGTGATCCTTCACGTGGACATGAGATGAGACGTTTCTCTATTTTTTCATGAATAAGAAACATTATAAACTTTTCCATGATTGACTTGGCGCCCATTGAGGATCTTGGATTGAATCTTCATCGAAATACGTTGGTTGCCAGAGTCGGAAATGTTGTTAACGCTCGTTAAAATATCCCAGGAAATTCTCCCCTTTATAACTGCTGACTAATCATATAAGTAACAGTCGACATGCGGACAACCAGCTGCACTGACCGCAACGCCGATGTAATAATATTTACTCATCCCGTAGCTTAGTCATTGTTACTGAATGAATTATATCATTTGAATCGTTTAGTAATACTCGCTCATACAAAGATGAATTAATGCTTACGTATAAAATTCTACACCGTTCTTGTAATTCCCTGTTATTGGTAAGCAATTACTTTTTGAGATATAAACGTCCAGTAAAATACAAATGAAACTGCATTGACAATAGTGTCTTTATTTCCGATGATAGCTACCTGTTTCTCAAAGAAAGGAATAATCAGGAGTACAGTAAACGAAATACAACAGCTAAAAAGCAGTGCGGCAGACTGCTACAGATATTATCAAGAGAAACAAAAGAAAAGAAAATTGTGAGGAAACAAATTGGACGCAACAACTTACAAAGAATTACAACTACAACTACAAAGAATATACAAAAAAAATCTCAAAGACACTATGACTGTTGATGTTTAATAGAATAAGAAAGATGTAAGTACCCATAGAACCGAAAAGTTACCGGATCTTTTAACAAGATTGATAATATTATCTTTATTTAGGTACTAAAATTCAAATGGGTACAAATAATTTTCATAAAAATAATGTTCCTGTCTATAGAACAAAAGAAGCATTTCAAGAATAATTTCCAAAAGACTGATACAGAGTTTCAAAAGCAAGGGATAGCTGTAACTGAATAGAAATATTAATAGATAGTAGATACTTTATATAGCAAACTAATAACTCAATCAGTGTGTTTAGGTAGGAAATTGTTTTCGTAAAAATTGAGACAAAAATTACTTTGACTTTTTTGTTCATAACGCAGTAAATAAAAAAAGTCAATGTAATTTGGTCTCAATTAGAATTAATACGTTATGTCACCTGTTAACTATTCTAACATGTGGAAAAAACAGCTGTCACGCTCAGCGTTTATTTTCAATTTACTTAAAATGGCACGCATGGTAAAATGGCACGAATATGACCTGGGGACATGTTAATGTAATAAGATCAGTCACGTTTAGCTTTTAGATTCAGTCGAAACAGACTAGTGTTAAACGCTACTGATTCTCGTTTTGAAACGTATTTTTTATCGAACAACCGTTTGATTGCAATCTTTGTTTCAATACACTGGGTACAGTGACCGTAGCTATAATGAAAACGGGTTTTAAGACGCGAACATTTGGAGTCGTCAACTGGAGTAGGATCGGGAGTGTGCGATGTCGTCACCGCTATAATCGGCGAAGGTCCGTCGCCGATGCGTGACCAACGAACGTCGCATTCGCTGCTTATGACGCTTCATTCACACAACTCTCACAATCATAATCTTTTACCGCTTTTACGCGCAAACCGCGAACGCTGCAATTTTTTTAACAAACCACGTACACATACATTACTTAGGTACTTAGCTACTTATTTAAAAGATTGTAGTTCAACAGGCAATAGGGAATGAAATTTCTATTAGATGTGATAGTTGTAAGGAGGTCAATGGAATTCAATGGACCTACAAATTTTAAATCGGCATCATCAGAATAAAGCAGCGCAAACAATCGGCAACAGAACGTGTGTGGATGGACAATAGATTTCATAAGCTTCAGATTAAAATAAATAATTCATACGAAGGAACATTGCCCAACATGGTGTGGAAGATGGTCTATTGGTAGTTTAGGTATACTTGTGCTTCAAAATAATAAGTTAATGAGACCAGAAGCATATTTATCTTTAAAATAGAGGCATAATACGGCATTCATTTATTTTTAATAATAAGTGAGTGGGTAACTACTTACTTATATGTATTTTATTTATGCATAGGTACTTATTATAAATGCGAAATCTTTAAACAGATAAGATGAGCACGCACGTCGACGCATCATAACATCTTAGGTACTATTCGTTACGCTCAGAACAACTAGACCGGTAATATCTTTCTCTACGAGCGTCTGTGGTCTGTGGCATATCTTTCTCCAACTTCACTTCAAGATTGGAACATGATAAGTTATTATTAATTCTAACTTGCAATTCAAGAAAGTTCCATTTTATTATACTAACGCAATTTGTGCAGTGCAATAAAGGTTCTTACCTACTTATTTTCTTTTTCTTTATACATTCCCACAATGACCGTATAACTGTTACAGCTATTACACATATTGCGTTCCTAGACAGTAGATCGATCTTTACCCATCAAAACTTTTGTTTTGTATTGCTTGTTTGACTATACTGGCTTATGTACACATTTACCACGAAGGCAGTCGAGCGTAAGAGGCAGGTACGAAAAAATCGATCAAAAAGGCCTTGAAATGAAACTAACGAACGAAATCCTGACGATGCGAATTATCTGACAAAAAATAGGACAAAACATTGCAATAAGCACTGAACGACCATTTCACCAATTGAGGCACGTTTGTAGCCAAAGGAGAGGAGTGGAGAGAAACAATATTAGCATAATTGGAGGTCGGCGGCGGTGGCGGAACCGGTTACTGCTTCGAGCATGCCATGGTATTACGTCATTGCTGACATCATCAGCACATGTTACAACAATATTATTCCAAATGTCCCTTATTATAAACGATTTCTGACAGCACACCACATGCCTTGACACAATATGAACGGCATCGGTCGTGTTGCAAAGGTTACCCACCTCTTGATATAGACAGACGGAAATAACCGAGATAGAATCGCTGAGATGTCTCCGCTTCGAAATGACTTGTGATAACTGATTAATTACGAATGCATGCATGATGTTAACGCAAATTCTGAACGTTGTAGCAAGAAAACTATCTAAATATTTTGTTATTGGAGCCGACTAATATACTGATTTAAATGGCATGCTTTTGCGAGCAAACAGAAGTCGCTTGCTCTATCTTCTTAGCCGGAAACACGCAGGTGATAATATCAACGTGTTGCTGATATGACGCGAACATTTACCATCCGCTCTTTTGTCTGCTATTTACAAAAAATATCCCGTCATTGCAAACAAAAGACAGAACATTTTTTGCAAAATTAAATATCATCGCCATATAATAATTGTCAAACCACTCTACCGCTAATGCTGAGTAAGGAGTGGCGACGTTTTGTAAATAACTTTAACAATGTCTGTCAACACGAAACTCTGTTTTTAGGTCAGCCGGCACACCTATATAAGCAACACGGCATGCGGCATCCCAGTGCCACACCAATGGACACCCTTCCCACTTCCCACCCCCGACTCTAATACACCCGGCACCCCTGTCTTGCTATTAATCTTTAAACCAATATGTCAAACAAAACGGTTAGCGTACAGCGAAGCATGAAATACAATACAACGAATTTAATGTGGAGTGTGCCAATAGGACTTTCATTGAGAGAAAAACCTTAAGAGGATTTATACTGTAAGATAAAATGAGGTATATTATTAAAAACTATAAACTAGTTACAAATTAAAAAAAAATAGGGACCTGTAATAGAACTCCAACTAGACCAACTAGACCCTTTTATGATGAAAAGCTTCGCTTATTTTGGATAGTTTTTAATATTCCACTTTGGCCGTTTTGGAGTGACCCAGAACCCAGAGTACCTACTAGGAGTCAGACTGGCCTGCAGACCAAGGTGTAGTAGGAGGCGATAGATTTCGGTAACCCCTGCTTGGTAGTAGGTCTTTTTGCAAGGTTGGTAATAATTATGAAAATGGTTTTTAAGTCATAAAATATAAGTACATCGTGGTTATGTTCCGGCTGAGGGTTTGACAGTTAGAACCTACTTTCTTTCTTCGTTTTTCTCTCTTCTTTCGAGAGAGATAACGCATAGGACATTGACGTTTCATGATTAGATTTCAAAGTGCTCTCGTGAGAGGTCAGGGGTCGATCTCTAGTATAATTCAATAACAATTGCATTCGCATTGTTTCATTGTATTGTCAAATGGAGGCGTAAGATGCCTAGCCTACACCTATGTATCGAAGTAACTTCAAATAGTAAGGAGTACTATAGTAATCATCTGAATGCCTGTATTAAGGATCAGCATTACACTCTTGCACCAACATTTGTTCTTGGTTAGATCTTGTTAATCACAATCATTTATGGAGAACGCCTAATCAGCAGTACGTGACTATAACAGTATGCTCACAATATACCATTATGCTCAGTCAACATTATTATTTATATTTTAAACTTTCTGGTAGGTACGTTATTTGCAGGTAGGTACGACCGGCAGGAGGAGTTTCTTTCGCCATTTCTTCTCTTCTATGGCAATCTATTGGGGGTGATCTGTGATGGCAAAGCACCTTTCAAACAAAATTTGACAGTTCAGGCTAACTTCATTTAAATATAACCTACTTTTTAAATATAGTCATTTCCAGCTTATGAGGGCGAGTCGCGTCTATTCAAAAATCCCTTTGTTTCTGTAAAACAGGGATTTTAATTTCGAACGTGGATAATATTAGTACCAGTTTCATCACTAAACAGATCAATAACACACGTTGTATGAAAAATTAGGTTATATGGCTGTATGAAAAAGTTAGGCTATATGGCTATGTACCTATGACAAAAAATCGCGCGCGAGCCAAATAAAAATTATACCTATACACTTCGATCATTGGTAATGTTGATCGAATGATTTCCGTTACACTTAACACTTCATTAATTTCTCATAGGGGGTGATAAAAAGTGAAGTGTACTTGACCTACACCTCGGGAGCAAAACAACTTTAAGCTTCTTCAACTTTAAGCTTTAACTGCAATTTCCAAATTACAAAACTTATTTCATTACGGAAATTGCGGCAATAATTATATATATCCATGCGACCGCAACCGCGATCATTTTGCTATAGGTATAAACCTACTTTAAAAAGAAAAGGTGCAAAAAGTACGGTATCATAAAAATATGCCAAATTATGATTTGGATAAAAAAGTCTAAACTAACGTCCATTGCGCACAGACGCTTAAAATTTGTTAAAATGATTTAACATTTTCATTTTACTCTTTAATTTTGTCTTGAAGAGGAGAATAGACGAAAGCAAATGGCAATGAGGCTTTTAGGTAATAAGTCAGTGCCTTTGCATCTCTTGCTCCACTCTTACTTACCTTCAGGATATTTAAGGTGAAAATGTTATCAAGAGTTTACTTATTTAAATGTACAAAATATTTAAAAAGTTTAAGTATCAAAAAAAAATACAATACTACATGCCTTTAAATAAATGTGATTATTATTATTAAACTGTAACTTATTCAGGTAAATAAATAATGATTATATTTATTTATAGAGAGTAGATTTTAGTACGACGAAATTTAAGCTACAAGAAATATTTTAAGAATATGGTTTTTAGCTTACTTGTTCCTCATATTTTAAATTTAATTATTTTCGTAATGTATCATACCATACGAGCTGCTAACAACAACATTAAAAAGGCGGCAGTGCAATATACTCACTTAAAAAAAGTTATAAAACACTCACAGAACTATTTCGGATACACTTTTACATTCACTGACACAATAAAAGGACCATGATTGTCAAACTTAAAAATACTTTTGATTAGCGAATTTCGGCGAAAACTAATTTTAACGCGTTATTTCTATCGTTTCCTAACGTTTCAACTGCGCGAAGTAAACTACGCGAATGTTGGTTGTTGGCTTTGGTTAGAACGGTTTGGTATTTAGTAGGAACGTTCGTTGACAACAATTTGTTACAAAGCAGTTATTAGAAAATAACGGTATGCTATTTATTTTGATTTAAATTCATACAGACGGGCAGCGAAATCTTAGCATGAGAATTCAGTTTTTACCCTTTGTGTACGAAATCCTAAAAATATAATTATATCTGCTTTTTCCCTTAATGTGTCTATATACAGTACAGGATTAATTTCAGATATACTTTATAAGTGGTACGTTTTTTTGGTGCACTGATTTCATGTAATTTCTGTTTTATATATTATTATTTTAGACAATAATTTAAATACAAACGTTACAATATACGATTTTTTTACGATGTTGCTATTCCCATATTCTATTTAATACAAGAAAAAAAGATACATGCAATTTAAACCGGGTTTTATTAATGTTACCATTAGGTATTAAATTAAGTTATTTAACGTACATAATGTAATAATAACGATTAACGGTACAACATAACGTTTCATTTCAAGTAATAGTTGTCTATACGTAAGCACACTTTCTGTTGATAACCAAATGAAAAGCTTATTTTTCATTTACAGTTAAATTTAATTCTGCATTATTTATTTAATTCAAAGTATGTACTATATCTTGAATTGATCAGAAAAGGATTCTAAGTTTTTCTTGCACTGAATTTGTGGGGATCACAGAAGTTAAATAGACTCGACTAGATAAAAACATGTTAAAAGCCTTTGTAAGAACATGGTAAGAACCATAAACAAATAAGGTTAAATCAAAAATCTTGAATGTTTTAACCTTTCCAGTGTAAAATTGTGACTGAATTGGAACGTATCATTTGAAATATGTCATTTTCATCTGCGTCGACTTCGATTCGATTGTTAAAAATTAAGAAAGACTAGAGAACGGATAAAAAACAAATCTACTGCATATTAAAACCTTATATTGTAATATTATAAGTATGAAGTAGGCGAAGCAGCTATATTACTATTTTAAACTTCCGTATTAATAGTATTTTTTGCCAAAGTATTCCTTGCCGTCAGAATTCCTTAAAATGTTTTATAGAGAAATCTAAAGCAGTTGTTGGTAAAGAAAAAACAATAAAATACATGTTATGGCTCCTGGAAATAAGGAGCGGCATCCAGGACACACGGGAACCATCCCGAAGACAAAAGTACGGAACAATTGTAATGTACCTCAGGAAGCTGTGACACCTACCAGGAGAGATATGACAACCAATCTGGGAACGGTAATA
The DNA here is from genome assembly GCA_018249155.1 of Panoquina ocola ocola. Lineage (NCBI taxonomy): Eukaryota > Metazoa > Arthropoda > Insecta > Lepidoptera > Hesperiidae > Panoquina > Panoquina ocola. Next base: position 4,111 of record DWKA01001832.1, on the reverse strand, counting down.
TAACTATTCTTAATGTTTCCCTAAATACTTTTAATCAAGAAAACAAGCATTGTTATAATTATGTAGTATAAAATATTTTTCCATTAATTTTCTCTTCACTTTATAACAAAATGGAAGTCTTGTTCAGGTGGCTTCACATGCAGAACAGTCTGAAGTTTTTTCAGAACACATTACTGCTTTATTTTTAGAATCTTGAGCTGCCATGAGATCTGGATGCTTGCCAATATTACTATAACTCAATACATATTAGTCTGTGAATAATAGAATTTGCTACTAATATTATAGACTTTTGTGCTACATAAATACTTATATGTGAACAATATACATTATCTTTAATTAACAAGTGCCATATGGGAGGTTGTTGCTCTAAAATTAGTTTTAAGAAGGTAGCAGGCTGCAATAGTCCCATAGTGTTGAAATTTTAGTTGTATTAAATTGTTGAGTTATTTTTACAAGTGGCTAATTTTTAGACCTCTCTGGAGTGGGTGCCAGTTTCTGATTACATTAACAGATCAAATTGTAATCAATCAAGAAAACCAAGTAATAACACATCAGACCACGAGCTTGCAGATTTAGGTAAGTATTTAGTTGGAGTGACTTTGATTGTGTTATTATTGGATTAACCAATTGTGTTTTATTTCTAACAAGTTTAGTATCATGTTTACATATCATTCTAGATAACTCAGTGGCATTTGAGAGTGGGTTTGGAAGGTTTGTACCTGTGAGACCCCAGCCTCGTGCTTTGCCCCTGACTGTCCAAAACCGTGAGAATGTAACAACTGACCACCATGATGACGGAGCAAGTGCATCTGTTTCTCACACATTACACCCCTATGCCCATCAAATGCAGAATGGTAGTACACAAACAATTAATAATTTGCAAACTAATTATATTTTTTTGAATTACTAATGTATTTAGATAGCTTCATTAGAGTTTTTTTTGCTATTAACAAAGTTTATTTTGGGTTGATAATTATGCTCCTATGTATACACAACTTTCCTAATCAACATTTGTAAATTCATAGTACCGACTATCTGTGAACTGTCTATACTGTGAAAGACTAATTTTTAAAGTCATCAATATTGTTCCAAATCATTCTTTCATATTTGTTACATTTTAAGGTGTGAATCCCCATTCAAATCATGCTGCTGCTGCAGTAATGATAGTTAACCCTACAACTCCAAATGCTGTTGCAGGAAATATGACACAACAGTTCAATGTAAGTATTTGTTTTCAATTTGTCAGTGGACCATACTTCAGCTGGGCTTTTCTCATTATTATAATTGAGGAAAGTTTGATAATATGTATTTAACTTCTTGCTCCTGTCCTGACCAAAGAGTTAACAGCTTAATTATGTACCAGAATTTTACCTAATTTTCAACCATTAAACTACCTGAATCCTTTGTTGTTTATTTACAATTAGGCTATTAACATTTTATAAAAACTAAAAGACTCTGTTTTTAATATAGAGTTTTTATTCCACAGCCTCCAAATCACAATAGGAGCAACTTGAATAGAATTTTGAATTCTGCTAGAAACGCTTTTGAAGTTAACAACCATACAAATAACAATAATTCTGCTGCACCACAATCAACATCGAGGAGTGCTACAAAAACTGTGAATTTAACAAACAATATGTATGAACAAGGACAAGGGAGTTTTAACAATGTTAACGAGAATAACCATGTAAGTGTGTAGAAGTAAGTTGAGTTATAAAAATTATCTTAAAAGTATTTGGCAATGATAGAAATTGATTTTCAGGTGAACAGAGAATCGGCAAGAGCCCTGGGTGAAGCAATTGTAGCTGCCTGCCCTGATGCAGCAGCCGTGGAGCGGCGCCTTGGCCAGATAAGAGAATACATAAGAGTAACATCATCTCTTGTTGACACCATGAGGAATTCAGAAGATGAAGTAAGTAAGCTGTAATATAAAGAAGTAATGTAATAAATTGTTTTGTAAAATTCTTTGCACCATAGTTTACGCACTATCCTTTTCAATTTAGGCTTTTATTGAGCATACCAAAGAGGAATATGATGAGTTAATACAAATGGTGATGAAGCTAAAAGAAAGTGAAAACAAATTACAAGATATCTTGTCAGAAAATGTTCCTGAAAATGTTGAAGTGCCGATTGCAGAGGTAAATGAATTGTCTAATGAGGGTCAATCTAATGACACTAGAACTGAGGGAGATGGTGTTTCTATTGATAAAAGTCTTAATCAAGATAGAACATGCCACCACTTAAACATTATTGATACTGGTGTAATTAATAACAATCTTAAAAAAGTAACAAATATAGAGAATGAACAATTGAACAGAAGTATGTCTAACATAAAAGGTGAAGAGGTGCAAATTGAAAAAGAATCTAATATTCAAGAAAAAGACAATTCTTCATTTGGTACTGAAGTACAAATTGAAGAAGTTGCATCTATACCCTATTCAGAATCAGAAAATAAGAAAGATGATCAGAATTTAAATGAGGCTATGAAGAAAAATATTCTATCGTGTTTAGAGAAAGTGGCATTGATTGAAGAAATGAGGCACAGGAACAAAGATACCTCTCATGTTATGCCTCCAAACATTGACGGGGATAGAGTTTCGGTCTGTGGCTGTGTCTGCAACCTGTGTTCTTATGTGTTGTGGATTGCAGTTATGCCTGGCATGTCTTAGTGTCTCCCTATTTTAATCATAAATAACAGTTCTTAATCACTTCGACTTTGGTACTAGTAAATTATGTTTGAAGAGTTGGACGTTCAAACAGTTTGATAAAAATATATTTTTGTGTCATTTGTTTGTATCCTAAAACCCTATTGACAATACTTATATCCATGTATTAAACTATTAACTGACTTTTGTTGTCTTATAAAAAGCATTCTTTTTTGTTTCATGTTGCATTGAATTCATTTTATTTTGCAGCATGATGTAGTAGTTAGACCTGTGTCAGTACAAAGTAATGGTTCCACATACAGTGAGAATGAGATTTGGCAAAATGAAATTAAGAACAAGATGGAAATGTCTCAGATACGATTAGAGGCTTTAAAACATCAACAGAAAAGACTGCTGAAGTACCAGGTATTTTACCTATATTGTTAATGACTATTGGAATTTATGTTTGGCCAGCATAGCCAGAACAATATATTTTTTTATACATAATGATCTGACTTATTGTATTTGTGATTTATAAGTATAAGGATCATATATCTTTGTAAATAAGTGTAGTATAACTGGTTAATTTTGTTTTGCAGGCGGAAGCAAAAGCTCAATTAGATGAAATAAACAAAGAAAGGCAATCGCAAGATATTAGCCTTCCATCAACATCTCATGATAATTTTGGGGGAATGCAGGTATGTATACAATTCAACATTGACTTTATGATTTTAGTGGTTTGACCATTGGCCTATAAAATTTAACTTAGTTTAAATTCTACACGGTCTTTTTATTTATTTTCACTTGCTTGGTGAAAGAACATCTGAGCAAGTTTGCATGGCTGAAACAGTGAATCCTACTGTCTTAACATTCTTAAGGTTTAGAAAAGTATGTAAATAAGCAGTTGGTTATCATCGCGAACTGTAGAATGTGTGATTCTCGGATCTCTAACACCGTAAAAACCAAGACAATACTTGTTGGTAAAAGGTTTTTGATAACTGCCGTGCGTCGAGTCAAACCATCATAGGAAGGAAATGCGACTTTTTTTGTAGAATTCCATTGTTATAGGAGACCCAGAGTAACGTTAAAATTTTAAAGTAAATGTCATTACAATTTGTTTTAGAATATGTCACTGAGCGCCAATTATCAAGCCAATCGGATGTACGCAGCAAATCAAATAGGTGTGGCAACAACTCTGCCACAGTCGTCTGAAGTCTTGCACACCAGTCAACAGATTACTGCCAACAACATTGAAAGTGAACATGGCCGTTCTACGCGATCCAATCATAGTCTTGAGGAACGGTTTCCTATTCGCGATGGGAATATCAGTGAGGTGAATTTTTATTTATTTAGTTATTTTAATCTATGCTAATAATGTAAATCTGAAGAGTTTGTTTGCTTGAACGCGCTAATCTCAGGAACTACTGGTCCGATTCGAAAAATTCTTTCAGTGATAGATAGTCCAT
>DWKA01001831.1:0-11625 GCA_018249155.1 Panoquina ocola ocola | reverse complement strand
AACTGTTATTAAAAACGAGTAATCAAAAATTAAGAACACATTATACCCTTGCGAATGTCATTAGTATAATCATCTTGGGAACTTTCCTAGAGAAACTTACTAAGTACAGTGCTAGGGTAATCGGGCAGCACTTCACAATATATAGGTATTCATATTTGTGAAATCTGTTATGTTAGGTATGTCTTGTCTAGAATAAGTAGATAGGTACCTCAGTGCCTGAAGTCGAAGGTATCCCCCGAGACGCGGTGTGGTTTATTGTTGGCATCGAGTATATAACCAATAGAGCGGTAATAACATTATACATTATGTTTTGCTCGAAAACAAATTACGCCAAAACACTGCGCCGGTCGCTGGGCTGTGATTGGCCGACACACAGAACACTGCGGTCTGATTGACCGACATATGTACAGCTCACTTGGTCACTTATCACTTACCTATTGGTGCGGTAGGTTTTGGTATTTTCTAGCTCATATTACTGCTCTATTAGTTTACATGCTCAATGACTGTTGGCTTAATGTATAAGTTTTTAAGAAGCGCAGAATTTCAAACGGACTCTACGTCTTGGAGTGAAAAGCATAGAATATAATCATTCGGTCTGATCTTTAAGAAGACTACAACCATTTGCTAGATTGGTGTAGGTATGTTGCTTAATCTAAAGTCAATGTCCAGAAGAGGACTAGTAGGTAAAGGTTGATGCATGAATGAATTGCCTTAAATCCTTAAAAGATTGTTTAATAATTGCATAAAATAGCTTCCAACCAGTTGTACGACAACAAAAATAGAGAAAACAACAAAATATCTTCGTAAATAACACCAATTTATAAAGTATTACAACCAAAACTAGGCACGATGGTTATTATTGTCTAATTTGAATGTTTGGGCAATGGTTGGCCGTGAAATGGAGCGGCGTAGTTTGCGGCGCCCTGTAATTTGAACACCGCAGCGGGCTTCTCAGAAACCTATACTTGCTCCACTTACAAACTTTAATAAGTTGGTAAACAAAGAGAAAATTCACACAAAATACAGACAACACATTTACATTGAGTAGGTAGGGACTGATACAATTTAAGAAGGTATTAAATTAAGAAGTTATTTTTTGATTTGATTTAATAATTATATTGTGAAATTATTTGAGTTGCGATGAAATTATGAATCTTAGTGAATAATTGAACAAGTTTACATAAACGTACCTACAACCTACTATATTAAATTGTATAATAAAATAGAGTACCTACCTTATCACTTTTATAAAATTAATGAAAAATGAAATTTGCGGCAATCATACGAAACTATAAAAAGTACTTATACCTACCTAAGTATCTAAAAATATCTCTTTATAAATAGCCCTGAGATATGTTACAATAGCAAAGTAAAAAAGTGTACTGATTAACAAAATGAATTGGAAACAGACCGCGAAATCATTGTTCCGATTGTTTGTTAATACAATTCGCTGTTTCCGATAGCAAAACGATTCGTGTATTCGTGATAAAGTTAATACAATGAGTTTAAGTTGTTGGTATAAAGTGTGCAATTAGGAAGGGAACGTAGCGGGTCGCTAGGTCGGCCCGAGTCCGATTTTTATCTCAAACGGTGAGCCGACGTTTCCATCGGCGTAATTACAGAGTTTAGGCTCTAGAGTGAATTATTAGACGTGCCGCAGCGCCGTAATCAACGCAATAATTGTTATTCAACGCGCTTAGTGTTTGGTGAGGCGATTTTGTGGTCACTGGCGCTTGGCTCGATACGGCCCGAACTCAAATTGATTTTTTATAGTCGGGCTTTTACACATGACTTGGCGTTATTGTGTAAGATGCGTTTCGTCGAACCTTTGTCGTGTTTTAAGATGAAGAATTAGATAAAGAAGTACCTAAACTATGTACCTAATTTCACTGACAGTTTGTCGGCCAAGCGAAATCTGGAATTAAGCAATTTCATTAGCACACCAACTGAAACATTACATAAGTGAAGCACAATTTTTTTTTGTTCCATGATTCGAAAACCACCTGCACCTAACGTTGGAAATCCATGAATATTTGTTAGACGGAGGCACTGCAATGTAACCACACGAAGTACGAAGTGTACCTAATTGAACATGGATTTTCGATTTATTGAATATTGCGGTCACGCTATTTTACTTTTAAATCAGGGCAGACATTAAAGTGGTTGCCTGTTATTATTTTTCGTACAGGAATCTAGGAAATTACAAAACATAAAATAGAAATACAACATCGTAATTTACTACAGCAATCTAGTATAAATCAAACAGTTTTGGAAATTATTTATTTTGTTTTGCTTGGTACCATGCAGTATTAAATAACCAGGTTCATATAAAAATTATCGTTATCCATAGATTAGTGGGTACCTACTACTTACTTGAAATGTCGGTATATGGTGAGACCCACATACCTACCAACTAACAAACATAAAGTTTTATAAAGCAAACAGCAAAGTAACATTGGCTCTTATGCTGTGAAAATGTGGCGACAATGATTTGCTACTGATGCTAGGAGAGAACTTCAAGTATCAAAAGGTTTTAGTCGGTATATTGACGAAACATTAAGATTTAGAAAACACAGCATTTATGTAACACTACCTAACAGTGTAATCTGTTACAGTGAATCTTTACTAAAATAGCCTAGCATTACAGTCCCGGTAGCCAATAATCTTACTTTACACGCTTTGTAACTATCTTCCACAAACTAGGCCATCATTTACCAAGCGGCAATAAAACAAAGCAAAACAAAGCGTTTGAAATCAAAACAAGAAAACTACGGCAATTTATTTTCTTAGGGCGGCGACCACCCTCGCAAATTCATTACCGGCACAACCTGGCGCTTCCGTTTCCGACACCTTACTAGTGTTTGTAGTTTTAACTCTACGTTTAGATAGCTAATTTGACGTACATTGCTGCTTTTATGCCAAGCTCTGACACGATTAGTGGGTTGTTGCAGTGATGGAAGCTGAATCATAGAAGCGTTAGACGTGATATATGTAGTAGCAGCTCTCGTGTTTGCCCCGACTTGACGTGACTTCGTTTGCATAGCCGCTGCCTGAAGGAAAACTAACATAAACTTTGATGCACTTTACTCACGAGTCGGTAGTTATTTTGTAAGTGCTGCTTTGTAAACCGTGACTTCGCCTAGCGGTTTTGCGTTCAGCACGGACGTCGGAAAGGAAAATTTGTGAGTTACAACACTTAGTAACGGAAGAACTGTGGTGAATTACATAGAACTTCTGAAATGAAAGCAGTCATATCTTTGTATTTTATGCTCTTCCCTGATATAAAGTATTATATTTTCGGTCCGCCGACAAGTTTTAAAATCAAGAATGTCATAATAACACAGATTTTATAGTCACTAGAGAAATACTTAACGTCACGGCACGGTCGTTAGGGCTCAGTGACATCAGTTCGCTCTTACGCACTCGGCCTACGATAATTAATTCTAAGCACACCATCTTCAAGAACTTAAAAAAGCTCTCAGGGTGCGTTCGTCATTACTTGCATATTTTTTGTTCAAAGTAGATCGCATTTTTTCGCGCGCCCTCGCGACTTCGCCAGAGGGTGATTTATGGTAAAAGTTATAAGCGGCATTTTTAATATCAACGAGCCTTTTAAGCCTTCGTCCTTTGTAGATGCCGCCTGGAAGATAACCTAATTAACAAACGTTATATATCATTGAGCTGTGGGCGAGCGCAAATACGAGATTTTATTTATTAAGTGCCTTTCTATAGGTGGTTACGAATGTGCGAAACGAATGCTCCCTCATATATTCGGACGAGCTTAATTGCTCCTTATCTGCGATCTACACATCAGTGAAGCAATAACTCGGGAATACAACGGTGATAATTTGGCAAACTAAATGGCTTGGCCGCGCTCGAGAATTATTCTGCATGTTGCTCGTAAAACAATTATTGCTGCGAATTTAAGAACAATTCTTCCATAGTTATATACACAGACTCGAGCGATACCTGCTTATTTTGTTTCTAAACAAGTGTTGAGGTAATTCCGTGCCATCTGTACTATTTTGTTACCGGTAATGTGATATGATATCCTAGCCTTTACTGAGTAATTTGGTAGGGTGGTGATAATGACTGAGTGAAACTATTGTTCATCCAATTTCCTTATGACTGTCCTGTTCTTTGTAACGATGTAGATATCCGGTGTGTACATATTTAATACAACATTGTGTTCTAATATAGGTACGCCGTACGCATCTCATGCATTTTTAAAGCATGTAGTATACTACATTATTATTCAGGATTGGACAAATCGACTTACTTGTACTCGTAATATCACCCGGCTATCCTATTAGCTTCTTAAAAGTTTTATCAAACACGCCATAACGTGTTAACGATACAATTTAAAATTTTAACTCTATTGTTTAAGATGTAGCGTTGAGTTTTCAGTGATTTTCAATATGTTTGTATGACATTTCGGTTTGTTAAGTTTCAAGACAATGTTAAAGAGAATCCGATTATTCTTATTGAATAACACGTGACTATTAAGCGATTTCAAGACTTATGAGCTAAAGAGTGTGGGCGCCTCTCTGAATTAGCTACGGATGCAGAGAGATCCGAAATTAATGTAATTAGGTGTAAAGATTAATTTAATTGTAAGATAAGTGTAAAATAAGTGACCAGTGTAAAATAAGTGACCAGTGTAAAATAATTCTATACATTCGAATTGTTTACCGGGGACGCAAGTTACTAACTTTTCAAAATGTGGGGAGATCCCCACATAGGTAGGTAGATACCTACCTATGTTGTGAAGGTATATAAAACTACATTAACTGCTGCGAACAAATTATAAACGTTTCATTTTAATCTAAGCGTTAGCGTGTATTTCGTGTATTTATAAAAAAGATTTTAGATAAGTGTAGGCGTGAATGCAATGAAGTAGGTAATGTAATAAAATTGTAAATAGGTTTTAACCATACCAGCACTGGAAATATTATTGTTTGGGTCAATTTGAAAAATAGTTTTCTGAATAGGTAAGATAACACCTGTTATTATTTAAATACAGACTTTATTTACCTATATCAGTGTTTTGTTTGTACCTATATCTGTAAATTGTTACAGGGCAGCTTTTACAAGTTCATACTTACGCTTACAACGAAAGATTTATCCATTTCAAGGATTTCTATTAAGTACCTATTAGGAGTTTCGAGCATGATGATTTTGAGGATGATTCCATGAGTTCTAGATATTAATGCTACAACAAACCGCGTAATAAATAATTAGGTTCCTAATGCGTCAAAACTTGTTTACAGAACCTTGACATCTTTTGGTATTTTTCATGAATTTATTGCCGAGCTAGAATTGTAGGGAATTAGACACACATCACACAGCATGGCGGTGTATGCTCCAGATTTTGTCAGTTACGAAGCGAGACGCATGAAATTTTGCTTTGCATCTATTTTAACAGAATGTTTTAGTTAATTTCGTATTATTATTTAAGCCATCCGTATTTAGAACACGAGGGATTAGTCAGGTATAAAAGTAATGAGTAATAGAACACGAAATGTTTAATGGCAGGCAAATCGTCAGCTTTAAGCAAGTTCAACTTATAAGTAGATTTTTTTTGTGTACCGATATCAAAATTAGTAAACTACTACTAATTTCAGCAATTTGCAGTAAATTCAATTAGGCACGGCAATAAATGTCATAAAACATTAATACATCCTTGGCTATAATTGCCTTCGCCTTCAAACTTTCCATAAAAATAAAAGTAACTCAGTAAAAGAATTTCTAAATGTAAAAATAATTTTATTAGGTTGTTCTTTTAAATATGCTGTTACAAATATGTTACAACATGGTTAATACATAACTGCTTGCCAGTAGTAATAAGTAGCTAGCCATCCAGTGTCAATGACTAGTAGTAATTAGCTCAACCAATTAATTTATAAAAACTTTGTTTTTATTTGTATCGGACGAAAGAGTAATTATTCATGTATCAAAATTATGCAATTGCATCAAAATTCATAATCATTATTATATTGTCATAATATTTATTTTTATCAACGCAATTGAATACTTAATAGTTTCTAACATATAGTTTAAAGTCATTCGAATCCGGTCTCATTCGGGACATTAATATCCAAACCGGACTATCCTTGTTTTTATGACATAACAGCTATAAAAAGTAATCTGGCTATAACATAGAGGCGTAAAGGCGTTATTAAGAAGATCAACATCGTGTGTAATGAGTCCGTGAGAGCCTGTCAAAAGCAGAGCGACGGTTTATGATTGCCGAGCTTTCCTGTAATAATAAAACATCGACAAGCCGCCTTTATCGACTGCTTGCTCGATAAGCACCCGTGACGAATTCGCACCACTCGTATTCGCCCCGCATCCGTTTTAATACAGTCTACGTTATACTTGTGCTACACAAAAATAGACTCTAGCCCAAAGAGATTAAACTCTATTTACAATGACCATGTTTGTGTCTATAAGACTTGTGAGGCCTGCGTCAAAGAAAATGGCCGAGATGTTTGTATCGATATAATTTTATTTCCAATTATAATGTTAGTCGTCTTTAAGTCTTTTTGGAGTAAATTTCGGATAAAATCGAAGAGAAATCTGTTAAAGGCGCACAATTCTGTAAGGAATTATGAACATGTGAGGATAAGAAACTCAATTTGTTGTATTTTTATTAAAGAGTATGGTGTAGTTCCTAATAAGGAGTTAAGTTAGTTTTTTACACACTTTTATTTAACTTGCAACCCTCTTTTAGTAAAATCTTGCAAGTGAGATAAATTAGTATTAACTCTATTTATTTAAAACACTAAAATATGTTTGACGGCATGGTCACTATAAGATCCAATTAGGTACGTAATACCTAAATTAAGACAGAGGATCCTTTGAGTAGGGCCTGAATAAATTAATAACCAACTAAGTGAATGGATCTCACAACTTTATACAGTAGAAAAACTGAGTTGCGAGACTGGGATTTTTTTACAAGTTCCGTTTTTGATGGCATTATATGTAATCGTGTTTTTAAGTAAGTAGGTACCTACTACCTACGGAGATCGAACTTTCAAGAATTAAAATTATGCAACATTTTAGAGACATTACGTAAAAATTTATTCGCATCGCTTACCAGATTCACAAAAACTGAAACTAGGGCGTAACTTTGTTTTTTACGAGTTTGTTTCAGTTTTGTCTAAAATATTGAAGTAAATTTCAATGGGTGTGGTTGTAGGTAGTCAATTTAATCTTATTTAAGCAACAACTTACATAACGTTCATTTAAGATTAACTTTTCTTTGATTCGGTATGGAGTAGGTAGGTACCTTAGTATAGACGGTATGGTAGGCGCTACATATTTTGTTAAATAATTTCAATAATAAGGAGGTAGTTTTATACCATTGAACTTAACTTGATTTTAAGCTCAATCGATATTCGGCTGTCGAATACTTAGACTAGTAGAACCAAGGAAGAACTGTACAGAATGTAGAGTATGCAGAACTTAATAGTTTGCTCAGTATCGATTTCATCACAAATAGTAGAATAGTTAGATGGATATCTATCTACTATACGCCTACTTTTTGTGTCACTTACCTGAACTTTTGTTGCCAAATATTTTCAATTACCTACAAGTAGATAGGTACGTAGATAAATAGGTAGGTAGACACGTATATTTTAAATTGTGTCTGCATTTTCTTACAAACAAGAGTGATGGACTGAATAGACATTTTTTATTCAATTCTAAGAGTACTTACTAGTACAGCCTGTTAGTGCTTTAAATAGCTGATAAAATCCATGTCATTGTTGAATATCTATTACAAACATAATGTTTAAATTATTCAGCTTGTTGAATAGATGCTTGCGGAGTGTAATACAAAAAATATTATAGGTACCTACCTAATTGAATTCCTTTATTAAGCAGACAGTTTAAAAGGAATATACGTATCATGTTCCATTTATAGTTAGGTAGGTACAATGCTGTTTACATAGTAGTAAATATATCTACTTGTCGACGTATCTAAGCTGAATTGTAAAAGTTTTGCAATGATTTTTTTAATAAATAGGTATTAAAAGTACCCAATCGATCGTGCAGTAATAAGAGACTACATTATTTTTAGATTTTTTTAAAGATACATTATTATCAATAATTTCACAAATAATTTACGTGTCGCTTGGCCTTTTTCACCAATTAGTCCACAATACCGTTTGCGCCTCCATATCAACAAAAAAATATAATAAGTACAAAACAATCAGTAACAATTTAAAACGTGCTTTGCCTTCAATTGTTAATACTTTACGGTATAATTTCAGCACATTTTTTGCAAAGAAACTTGTTTGCGACATCTAGTTTAGTTCTGTTATCTTAAGTAAAAACCTAGAAAGTTGCTAAATACCTAATTGAACGTGCTTTATGTCTGAATTGCGAACTCTTTTCTCAACTCTTGCGCAACGTTCGATGCTTAGATATTTATTTCTGTAACGGAAAATGTTAATGCGGTTGACGATTTAAGTTTAATAGATTTAATAAAAAAAATATCGATACTAAAAAAAAACATACACAGATAGGCAACTAGATACATAATTTAAGATAAAGGCTCTAGCACGAATTCATAAAAGAAATTGAAGTTAATAAAATTGACGATTATGATGTGAAGACAGTTGCTAAAAGTATGTGGTGGTGTATATTTTACTATTGTAACCTGTAATGGCAAATATTAGAAGTAGTATATGGATTACTAAGCAAAATATCATTCCTTTTTCAGAGCATGATAGAGTTAAGAGCAGGTTACGTAGGTAAGTAGGTACCTACCTATCAATAGGACCCAAATCGAGAGTATATTTTTATACCTAAATGGAGACATATTGGTTATGAATTTTATAGTAACATTGATGCCTAAATTACCCACCTACCTATGTGTGGTTAGGTAGGTACCTACTTCCATCGTATTTTTCAAACGAAGAATTAAATTACTTTCGGAATCCAAGTAAGAATGGAAATAAAAATAGTAGGCAAGTCATTGTGTTATTAAAGTCGTCTGTTCCACGAATTCTTGTCTTTATGTAAGTTGTAGTTTTTCCTCGGTTTCACTAAACTACAAATAGACGTACCTAAGCAATTTTAAACGCTATGTTTATAAAAAGTTAATGTAATTTGTCGAACTGAGGGTTCAACTACCTTTCTGGTATCACGTCAAACGGTATTTGAATGAAAAACGCAATTCGTGACTGCTCTGCAGTTTTTGTTAGTTATTTTGTAATTCGTAGCATTTTGTACGACATGAGCGTATCGCGTTAAAATTGTGTCTTTGATTTTTTCTTGGCAATTGATTCATCGCGCAATTTTGAAGTCAATAGATGATGGAAACCATTCGCCCTTAAATTGTATGTTATCTTATATGTCATGCACCCTGTTAATGCCGTGGTACCAGAGTTGGGCACTATTCGAATACATACATTTTTATCTCTAGATAATAAGGTAGGTATTCGATTATTTTTTTTCGAATAATGCCCAACTCTACCTGTATGCCTCACAAGCCTAGCAGTGGGACAGATAAGGATTCTAATGGTGATGATGATGATATTGGTTACTACATACCTACTTGATTTCTAGAACTTGTAGTCCAGTTAGCAGGTAAAGATGTTTAAAAAAATTATTCGTTATTTGAATAAAAATAATTATTCGTCATTCGGATAGCTATAGAAAAAATATTCATTCGTTATTCGTCATTTGTATAAATTTTGCCCAACTCTGCGTGGTACTAGCCCTCAATTGATGGTTTTCAGTGCGTTCTTTCAGTAGTTCAGACGTTTCATATTTAAAACTCCCACTAAACGATACCTACCTATAGTTAAATGTGTTAAAATTTAAGTGTAGTCTGAAAACTAGCTAGATACAAATAAGTAAATCCATTAATTAGGTAGGTAGGTACCTTAATAAAACAAGCCAGACTAAAAACAATGTGCAGGTATTTTAATTAAGCCCAAACGTAGATTGTCATCCCTACCCACAAACATACCTATTAGTTATATTCGATGTAGAGTAAGTACCTACTTAGTTGGTTTTTGATTAACCTCTGGGACTTAGCAAAATCGAAAGACTTATTGGTAGTTATTTTCTAAAATTATAGAGTTTCTCCATACTAGGTATTATAGGTTATAATTATGGTAGAGACATATAGGTCCCTAATAGTATATTAATAAAGAAAGATTTTAGTAGAGTGGAACCTAGCAAAAAATGTTTACTTAACAGGAAGATAAGGTTCACCTATACCAGGTATTACCTACCTACCTATATACTATCTACCCACTGTATGTACTACCTTGCTATTATTTTTATACCAACCCGCTGCGCCACATATTTATAACCTGTTCATCATGCCAGTTGCTGCATTTTACAGGGTGGTAGGTGAATATTTAAGTACCTACATCGATGTACAAACATGGACTTTCTATGTATATTGTTTATTGTAGGTTTACTAAATTTTGTATAAATAAATACAAATACCTTCCTTCATATCTTTTATTCCCTAGGTGTGTATACCTACCTAGCCATTTCCTCTCCGTGACAAAAGACCTTTCCGATAAAGAATAAAAAATACGTGCATAGGTAGGTACCTAAGTGTATCTAATTCCTGTAGTAGGTATGTAGTTATACCTAATTAAAGTAATTTTGATTTTTAGTAGGTAATAGGTTTAAATTACATACCTACCAAGGCAACTTCCCTATATTCAATCGAAATGTAGAGTGCTACCGTACGATATTTATGTGAGTAGGTAGGTACCTACCTACCTAATTACCTATAATAAAATGTTCCTATTACGCGCTTTTAATACTGAAATTAGTGATGGTGTCTAAGATAAAATATAATCTTCTCTATTTAATAAGAAAATTTAACAAGATAATTATTTATGACGAGAAATCAATAAAAATATGTTATTTTTTATTTCATTACGTCAAAATATTAGATAAAATTATCATTTAAATTTAATTCCAAGTGACCATAGATTTATATAGCACAAATTATTAAATATCCCATCAATTTCTTCGCAGCTTGTTCATTTTGCCGGTGGATTACTTTATATTTATAATGCAAATGGTGAGACTTTTTAATATTATTCATTCGTCGTTGAATCGGTGTATAATTCAAATCTCCTTTTCTGTATCATCGAAATTTACATACGCTAAATAAAAAGCGGTGTCATCACAAAAGATATTTGGAGGCAATATAAACATAATATCAATTTAAATTCCTTGTTAGTGGAGCGAAAGCCGACATCATACCTGAAAGTTGAGGCGCGCGATTGGTGGGGCCTCGGCCAATGGCGCGCGGGGCCCCCCACCGGCGACCGCGCTGGGGGGCGGGCGGCGCCGCGAGCCCGGCTCGGCGGCCTCTCCGCGCCTCAGTTCCTGCCCATACATCGTAACGAAGTGACGTGATCGGACACTTGTGTTATTTTCTTGTGTCACTTGTACTATTGATTCTTAATTCTCTTTATTATCGTCGTTGGTGGTAGTGAAAATGCCGCGACCTTCGCGCGAATCTTACGGTGATCAGAAGCCTCCCTACTCCTACATATCGCTGACCGCGATGGCGATCTGGAGCTCGCCGGAGCGCATGCTGCCGCTGTCGGAGATCTACCGGTTCATCACGGACCGCTT
>DWKA01001830.1:0-11625 GCA_018249155.1 Panoquina ocola ocola | reverse complement strand
TACATACTGCACAAGTATTGGAAGTTAATGAAGCCTTTTGTCATTGTATGTTCTGAGGGATACATTGTATCCAGCTAAAGTCTGTGCGGAAAGAGAACCGGCGTGGCGTTTATGCGAACTAGTAATATAATTTTTACATGGCAACCCAAATCAGACAACTGTCAAAAGTGTTAAATGTCAAACTTGTTTTCGTGTTGATATTGTCGTATTGTTTTTTGTGATTTTATTAATAAATCATGTCGCAAAGAGGCAAAACGTTACGCAGTTCCACAAGGGAAATAATATTTAATATTATTCAGTTTTGCCAACGAGAAAAAGCTACGAAACACCCTATTATTGACTTGCAAAAAGTCACTGAACGTGTAGCTGCTTTAACAGGTATGTTTAATAGTTTTATTGTTGCCTAGAATATTATTTAGACTTATTGTGCGATGTAGACTCTCAGACATCTCGAAATATGTATGATTTTATAAGTATTTCATTTAAATATGTGTTAATCTTATGAAGTTATGATAACCATAGTTTTTTTGTACTAGGTTTAAGAAATTTTGATACTTTGTATTTTTTAATGAACTAAATTTTATATTCTTTCAGGTCTCAGTAGAGATACTGTGTCTAAAATAAAAAAGGAAGGATTCACAAACAACGGCGTGTGGTGCACACCAGGCAAAAAACGCAAGGGAAGACCAAAAACTATTGTTCTTGATGATTTTGACAAGTGTGCCATCCGAAATAAAATTCGACAATTTTATGCTGTACGGAAAGAGGTACCAACTCTGAGGAAGCTGCATCGTGTTTTAAAGCAAGATATCAACTTTTTGGGTGGAATTACGTCTCTTCGTGAGGTATTGAAAGAACTGGGATATAAATATAAAAAATGTGAGACGAAACGAAAAATTCTCATTGAGAGACATGATATTGTGGCGTGGCGTGCTAAATATTTGCGAGTAATGAAAGTTTTGAGAGAAACTGGAAAACCAATAGTGTATTTAGATGAAACTTATATTCACACTGCACATGAAGTCAGTAAATGTTGGCAAGGCCCCGATGAACCTGGCGTATCTAAATCAATTTCTCTCGGTGAAAGATATATTATAGTCCACGCCGGTACCAGGGAAGGATTTCTTGAAAATTGTTTGCTCGCATATAAAACTAAAAGTATTTCAGCCGATTATCACCATGACATGAATCGTGCCAATTTTACCAAATGGTTAAAAGAAAGGCTCTTGCCCAACCTGAACCAACCATCTGTCATTGTGTTAGACAATGCATCCTATCACAGTGTACGCATCAATAACCCTCCGAACAGCAATGACAAGAAAGACACTTTGAAGAAATGGCTGGAAGATAATGAAATACCATATCCTGATAATGCACTAAAAGCTGAACTTCTAAGTTTGGTAAAAAGAAACAAAAAAGAACCAATATATGAAATCGACCAGTTGCTTGAGGCACATGGACACACCGTCGTCAGATTGCCGCCATACCATTGCGATCTTAATGCGATTGAACTAATATGGAGTTTAGTTAAAAGACAAGTGGCAGCAAAAAATGTGAATGTGTCAGCTAAAGAATTACTACCAATTATAAATGAATGCTTCAATAATATTACTGCAGAACACTGGAAAAAAGAATGTGATCATGTGATACATCTTGAACAAAAATATTGGGAACAAGACCGTTTGACAGAAGATATGCAAGAATTTATAATTAATGTAACAGATACAAGCACATCAGATTCAGAACTAGAGAATTCTTCGAACCTCTCAGCTAGTTCCTTAATTAGCTCAACCATATCTGGCATTGAGTATTTAGAGTCCGACTTTGATTATGATGAATAAATGATTTATTTTAAAATACATATTTATTTTGTTTTTTTTTTCACAAGAAACAATTTTTTTTTGTACTAAGTACATGTTTTGAATAAAAATCTATTCACAAAAAATATATATTTTAAATTTATTATATTAAGTATCAAGATGGTTAGTGTTGAACTATAATGACGTAACAGTGTTGTCAAGATAACAAAAAAGGTGTTTTAGCACTGCAGCGCCCTCAATTCCTACGACGGTTCTCTTACCGCACAGACTCTAGCGGCCTTATGGTAATACCAATTGGTGGCCAGAATATGTCATGGTCGGTATGTTTAATGCAATTACAACTTTTTTTCGATAATAAGTGTGATCAATTCCCATACAACATAATCATTATCTAGCCTTATAGTCATGAATGGTAAAACTTACACCATGTAAGGAGAATGTCAAAATACATGCAAGCAAGATTTAACCCAGGTAGACCTGGGTCAAAGTCATCTATGTATGTCTAAAACTCATTGCAATTGCTTTACTGTAAAGTGCATAAAAATTTATAGAAAGTAAATTAAAAGAATGGATCACATTGTTATTTTGAAGACAGTAATCAAGTTACTACAGCCATGATAACCCAAAAGCTAAAAATTAAGTGCATGGTGACATGTTTTATTGAAAGAGAAATTGCAGTCTAATAATGACTATATAAAATGTAATATCATTTGTTAAACTTGCACCGTACAAGAGCTCACATAGGCAAACCCTCCAATAAACAAGTTTGTTTATCTTCCACTAGAAATTAGATCATACGCTATCAAGAAGCATACAATCCCTGATTCTGTGGATATATTAAATGTATGTAATAAAATCTATACATGGAAGCTAATGAATGCTCAATGAAACTGCACACAATGACGAATACAATTGAATAAAATTAGTCTTAAGCAAAGATAAAGTCTAAAAAATGAAGTCTTAGCTTAGGAAGTGTATATTTACTCTGTACAGATTTACATAGCTTAGGTTGGCAGCCAACAAGATCATAAAGAATCTAATAGGAAAATTAAATTAAAATACATCTTGTTTAATTATAAAAACAATCGAAAACTTTAGATTTTATAAACAATTCAGTACCTACAAGTGACACTAATAGAATGGAATAAATAAATGTAAAACTATATTTATATTAGCTATTTTATATTCTACTGTTACTTCAGAAAGGTGCTTTATTATTGAGAAGAAAACACATTCTTACCTTGATACCAAGCACTCCTTGTCGGAGCAGCACATGTCGTGTGGCGGTGTTGACGTAGTCATTGCATGGGTCTCCGGAGTGGATCATGAGTCCATCAACAAACTTCATGGACTTGGCACGCTGGCCACGGAGTTTGCCCGACACTACCACTTCACATCCACGTGCACCAGATTCCATGATGAAACGGAGCACACCATAGCACGCCCGACGAACAGCCAGGCCTAAAATGACATTTGTGAAACATTTTTAATTGATGTCTCCCTTATTGCAAATATTAATGCAACCCCACCAAGATCTTAACTTCTAACAAAATGATAGATGTTTAATCTAATTGCATAAAGCTCACTGGCTTTAGAATTATTTTAGAAAATATTTCAAACAAAAGGTTAGATATCAATATATTTTGTTCTTAAATGAAAGGATAGTTTTTAATACTAATAATATACATGTACAATGGAGTGATTGTAATTTTCTAAGATTTTTTCAACAAAAAGTAAGTATGAGGTGTTTCATTATCATATTCATTACAAATCATAAATTGTCCCAGTGCTCGGCTCAGGTCTCTTCTCACAATGAGAGGGTTACAGGCCATAGTACACCACACTGGCCAGGTGTGGATTGATAGTCTTCATACACCACTTCACTACAGACAACTCTCAGGTGTGCAGGTTTCCTCACAATGTTTTCCTTCACCAAAGCAAGTGATAATGAACTTTGAATATGCACATAACTTTTTGGAATCAGTGGTGCATACAGGATTTGAACCAAAGACCTTGCATTCAAGAGACCAACATTCAAACTGCTAGACTATTACAGCTATGAATCCTGCAAGAAATCATTTATGATGATAAAGATTAACATGTTTGAAGTTCAACATAGCAAAAGAAATGTATCTATAGACACACAGTTGCCCCATGCTTCAATCCATTGACTATTATTTTAATATCAGAAACCTGACATTTTGAGGACTGCGTAGACTACATAACTGATTGGCGTCCTTCGATTGGACTGTGGGACTTAAACACTGCGAGAAGTTTAAAATAACACGACACTAACCTCCAATGAGTTTGTATCTCAATGATTCCGCCTGAGCAATGGCGCACAGACCTCTCGTGGCTACCTTCTCGGCGTACAACTCAACTGATTGCTCAGGGATGTTGAAACGCTTCTGTACGACCGACGTCAACTCTCTGATTCTGCGTCCCTTCTCACCAAGTACACTCTGGGTTCTGGTGGCCATAATGATAATTTCAGACTTCGTCGGGGTCACGCGTACTTCCACACCGGAATACCCATCTTCGGCCAGTTCTCTCGTGAGAAACTCATTGAGTTCAGCTTTGAACACTCCGTCACCGACGAACTGCAAATGTACGTAGAGGTTATGTTTTGATCATGACGTTTATGGACAATTTCGATTTTAAATCTCTCAGATATCTCTACTTTAACGAATGTATCGTATAGAAACCCTAGCTTTTTTTAACATAAAAACAAATATATTGTGTTAAACTGAAGATAAACTAATTTCATAAAACACCACTCGCGGATAAATCCACTAACATCACAATTTACACACATAATATCAAATATTTCGCAATTCAAACATTTTAAGAGACAACATTAGAGTTATACAACGAACGTATTTCATTAATTTCAACACAATTTACAACATACTTTTCGCTTTTTGGAAATGTTGTTCACCGCCATGATTGTAAAGAGAGGCGAAAAACTTGAAAGGCCGGAAACTGCACATGAAACGACAGTCGTCAATGTCAAACAAATTGTCAAATGAATTGTCACCTCAAAGTATATTTTTTACATCTATGCTTGCTTTGAATTCCACTCTTTTAGGCAATTAACGCAGATTATTTTACTATTTTTAATTTGTTTTGGATAAAAGAATCTTATATCCATAGATAATATACAGGAGCCTACAAAATATCAAGAATGTTGATGCACAGACGAGGTAGCGATGCTGTGTGTTATAAAGTTATGCTTAGTGTGTAGAAATATGAATGTTGTATTTATTTCCTCGCCTGCTGCAAGCAAGACTACAGACTATAGCATGGAAGAAGATCCGTATTATTTTTTCCTCTTCAACATACATTACGTATGCGTGAATAATAATATAATAAACGCTGCCATAGGATTCCGTGTTGCGGGTAGCTAAGCATCGATGACACACAAAATATGGCACATCACTAACACCCATGACCCGAGGACAAATATTTATATGTTACCGCACGGGGATCGAACCCGGGGTTTCTAGCTTTGCAAGCTGTGTCACTACGAACTAGGCCAAGGGGTCGCAGGTCGTTCTCGTAAAGCTAATTGACCTCACATAATTATATTTAAGACATCTACTGTGGCGACCTCTAGCAGAGGGTACCTACCCTCTAATTGTGGCGCTAGATATCTACAATTTTATATTTCTATAGAAATATTTTGGCGAGACAAATATACCGTACTATGTCGACTGTAGTATGTTTATACAAACGCTATAATGATATTAGTATTATTTTTTGAAAATAATACACTCGATATTTATTAAATGCAATTTATTTATTATTTAAGATTCTTCATTACAAACAAACGCACCATATACTTAGCGTTAACAATAATTGTTGACATCAGTTGTCCACAGGTTAGTGAAATTATTAAGAATTTAAATGTGATGAATGAAATGATTTTCGCCTTTTGCAAATAGTTACTTTAATTAGTTGTTGTGGGAAATGACAACTTTGCCATTGTAAATGTAATTATCATTTTACATTTTATTTCTTGTCTCATTATATAAAGTAACCATCACTAAACGACGAAGTTTACTCCAATAGGTAAAAAATACACACATTTATAAAATCCTATGTATGTGCATGTTCATAAAAAAGCTTGTGCATGAGGAATTATATAAATTGAAAAAATGTGAAAAATTTACTAAACTTTTAACAATATTAAAAAATAACTAATCGATCTAACAAGAACGTCTAAAGTGAGTCAGATGTCGCACCAGGAAATCATAAGTAGGTAGGTAATCATTCTACAACTAGGTCTTTTTACAGACTAAACATTTCAAACTTAACAACAAAGGCTAGATATTACATAAATAATTTAAACACTATCAATTTTCGGTATTGATTCGTAACGGCATCAAGTATCTGTATTGTAAATTGTTGCTATATGAAAAAATGACTATAATGAGGAAAATGGATCTAGAAATAGGACATAAATTTTAGGGTTGTCACTGTCAAAAAATTACCAATATTAGCGGGAACTTATTGTGGCTACGGCTGCTACATTACTACAATTCACTAAATAGTCTATATAGTATTTTATAACTAAGTATCATCGTATGCTCAACAACATTTCATTAATATTGATTAAGTATTATCTAGTCTACACATCCATCTGTTACGCGGCGAAGGCAGTTATACAAAATTGTTTGAGTGAACGTGACTAAACACTAAAGGGCGCTTCTTTATTGGGCGATACGGTACCGACAGCTCTTAGCGAAACGACAATGGAAGTAACGTGCTCCATCTATGCACCAGTCAACGATACGACAGCTTAAATAACTCAAGTTTATTTCCATGCCACTTGCACACCGACTTGAAAGTTCGCGTGTATACAATACATAAACAAGATTTCAGCTCGACATCAGTCTAGGGAGATATTTTACCTCCGATAAAAAGTTGTTATCCGTTGAGACAGAGCGTGCAGTGCAATTTTATAGTAACACATCTCCTGATGTCGGTACCGTGACGTCCAACTCCGTTATACTATCAAGCAAATGCGTAGAAAGCAACTCTATCTAACTGACTTGCTATGTGTCTATAATAATGAGATGCAGAAAACAATACTTTCGAATCGGTTACTCGCTCCTTTGGCTCTGTAATGGTCGTAATTACAAAACGAACGTGCTTACAATTTATGTGGACAAAGAGTGACTATATCAATATACAAGTGAATATTATTTATAACTAAATTAAGTAGTTATCACTAACTAGTATAGCTCTAACGCGACCTATCATTAACTTACATTTAATGGACAGAATTGCGTGTAGCGTGTGTATATTTTAATCAGCGTGCTGCGGTGTTTATCCGATCTAGAACAGCTTAGTGCAGTGAATCAGAAGCAAATAAGTGGAGAATTTAGAATGGAACTGGTAACATTATCTGTCAAACACGGCTACAATAAAACCTCTCGAGGAGTAGATATTGAAAAACAGTTATTGTATCATTAGAGGAAGTATCGTAGTTAACTATTTCGTCGAAGCAGGAGGGGTATAAAAGAGACAGAGAGAGGCAGATTAGATCTAGAATAGATTACGCAAATCAAAGTACCTAAGAAGAATAGTCTAAAGGGATACACTAGGAATTATGATTAGGTAAGCACACATGGGGCTTCTTAGAATAGAAACTACAGAGGGACGTGAGACAAGGGTTCCAAGAGTTATTTGTACAATTTTCTAGAAGACGCTAGAAGGAAAGACTACGAGTTTCTAGAAGTATCTAAAGGATCCAACGTTATTCTAGACTATGCGAGCGCTGCTGGTAAAGGAATATTCTACAAGCGTCATAAGAATCGATTATGTTCACAATAACTGTTTTCTCTCGTCATTCGGTATGTTACAATTTTGGCACAGAGAGTAGGAAAGACGAAACGTTTTACGACTAAGAGTTGCACATTAAAGCCTAAATCACAGAATGGGAGGAGCGTGCGGGTGTCGTGATGCAAAAATATATAATATCCATCGATTTTACAATATACAACGTTCTACCGCGGACCACTGAACTACGTGTTACCTCCAGTGGAGTGGCTGAAGCGTATTGCTCGGGTTGTAACGTATCGGGAGTAACGACGGGGAAGGCGTTTGCCAAACGTTGCAACTAGATGGCGCTACTATATTTGGGAACTTTAAATTTTCAATAGTTATTGTTGTTTATGTCAAATGTCGATTAAATATTTCATTTGCATGCTTACTTGCTGAAATAAAATAAAATATAGGAACTTATTATTTCTGAAAATAATAATTTTTGAAAAACTTCATTTGTGTTCTGTATTTTATGGAACAAAATAAGAACATAGACGAATTGTGTCAGAACTCCCGTAGCGCCCTCTATTCCGAGGTTTGCGCTGCCTTCCCCATGCGAGCAAGCGAATATAATTTAGTACGCCGCTGTTGGAGTGGCACGACCTAGACGTAGTTACAAATACATTAACCTAGACGTCTACGCATATATTATTATTGACATCGTTAATGGCGAAAATGACTACATTGGCACTTTCGCATTTTTACACATATTTATAATTAAATCTTCCGTTACAAATAGTACACACTTAGTTAGTTTTATAAGCCAAACAATGAGGGAACTAGACAAATCGTATTACATGAACGCCATCTAGCTTTCTTAAATGTAACTAACTGTAGATTTTCTCGTCATCCATCTTGACAATAACTTCCATCCGTGAGTTTTCGACCGACTTAAAACTTGCGGTTGAATGAGTGAGCGATTCAGTCATAACATTCTTCATTCTTCACATTCCTTTTTTTACAGCAATTGATCTATTCTTATGATCTACTTTTACTATTCGTACAATTATTCTCAATACATTGTCACTAGACATTACAGCTACCTTAATTATAAAATAAAAATGAGGAGAAATAAGGATAATAAATAAAATTCTAAGTAAGTCAATATGACCATTTAATAAAAACCAAAAAAGAACAGATATAACAACTAATAATACAGCTTAAATACTTTCCCGTCACCACACGAAAAAAAGAAAAAAAAGAGTTGAATTAGAATTCCAGAAGTATGTGATACACTGTACTATGTGTTAAGTACTCTGTGGCACACAAGTGTCCCAACAAATTAATGTATTATGAACTGATGTTATAGCATAGCCACAGTCTTCAATATTCTTGTTGTAAATAATAAAGACCCGAAAGTTTATACAATATAAAAATGTCAATTAATCAAATTAAATACTTTTATAATACATGTCTTTGTAATATATTAAAATAATTATTAAAATGATTGTAAAAGGTAAATGAGCACAAAATAAAATAATTGGAAATTATTGCAACATTAATAAATAATAAAATATTGCACATATTAATTATTGTAAATTTAAATATATTAATTAAGTACATAATTTCATATTAATACAAAAAATGGACGTCAGCTGCGAGATCCGATAAGGACATAAAGTAGAGAATTTAATACGCCGTAAATTAATTCCAGTCAATGTTCCACGTATGGCACATAATAATAATCAACACAAACGTGAAATTATTACAACAAAAATTAAAAGTAAATAAAATGGAATGTCAATGTTAAATGTTATACTTAAAACTAAATTCATCGTCGAAATACAGTAAAATTAGCGTCTCATATTCCGTTAATTTATCTAGATTTAATAGACTTGTACACTGCCCTTACTGTTACAAAACAATCGTAAGACAGACACATATTTCAATTAAATATATAGCTACAAGGAATGTGTGATACATAATATTTCAACAACATAATAATATATTACACAACACATCATTGTTATTTATCAAAAAATTTAAATAACCAAGATAAATTATGAAATATACATTTATATCGAATATTTTCAATTCTACAAAGCGTATGGAACAGCAAAGAACAGTGCAACAGTCTAATTTACTTCACTATAGCTTCACAAGCGATCGCGAGCGCCTCAATACGTCTATTCACAACGTTCCTATAATCATAAAACTCGAATCTATGGTTAGGCGAATTTTTTTGACATACTACGTCAAGTGTTGCCATGTTCCAATACATTTAGTATTTTCCCATACATTCACTCTATAGCTGAGGTAATTTAAAAAGTCACACAAAAACAATGGTAACTTTTCAAATTATCAATAGGGATATCAACGCTCATAATCTGGCAACATTTGCATATATTAATCGCCTAATCATGGATTCAAGTTGTATCAAACCCGCCGACAGAGACGGCACTACATCCCCTCACGCGGGAAAGGGATAGAAATATCACTTAGTCCACCAAGCGCGCGAACTTCACACGAGTCTGGTGCAAAGTCACATTTACTTCTTAGTAGAAACTAAGAAAGCGGCAGTCTCAGTACCGCTGCTGGTACTCGTGGTGCCAGCGGTTGAAGTCGATGTGGAACACCACCAGGGAACCATTCTCCAAACCAGCTAGCAGGAACCTGGGAGGAATATGTAAATAAATATCGTTTCACACATACAAATCAGACAAGGTATACAATGATAATGTACTCAATTTTGAATCGAAACCTCGCGCGCCATTTAACACACAATCACAAAACTTCACGTATTCGTCACACAAATATTACAAGTAATGGTCAAAAAACGCTTCCAAGAGACATTCACATTCACAAGTGCCATTCATATGTATCAAATGACATTAATTTTTCCGGCGCGCTGTTGTCGATCACATTATCATTCTATACCTTCTCTGATTTCTATATTAAAAGTCGAAAGTAGCCGAAAAGAAAGTTATTTCGTCATTTCTTTTCCTTTATGACAGAACACCTTTTCGAAATGGTGATAGATTTAAAAATGGACGTGTACAAGAAAGTGTATCTGTAATACCAGAAAAAACTTAAGAGGTGGCAAGGG
This sequence comes from Panoquina ocola ocola, assembly GCA_018249155.1. Lineage (NCBI taxonomy): Eukaryota > Metazoa > Arthropoda > Insecta > Lepidoptera > Hesperiidae > Panoquina > Panoquina ocola. The sequence continues at coordinate 930 of DWKA01001830.1, read as the reverse complement.
ACACCCGGATGGAATGAAGTTCATTTAGATTAATAAAATTAGTGAAGGAATTGTAATATTAAAATATAATATCTTTGTTAGCGACATCTAGTAGTACAATTTGGTACTATTATGTCTAGCTTTTTACAATTTAGTTTCAGTATGTAGACATAGATATTACATTATATAATTTACAAAAAGTGTCGTGAGATTTTTTTCCGTCTAGCCCCCTTTCACGACGCGCAATAAGGAACTTCATTCCAATAAATGAGTGTTTTTTTGAGGTCAGTGGTATTGTAACGTACCTCTGGTCGTGGCTGAGCGCGAGGCTGGCGACGGGCGCGCCGGCGGGCGGGAACGCGTACAGCGGCGCGAGCGTGCACGCGCGCCACACCTCCACCACGCCCGCGTCGCCGCCGCACACCAGGTACTCGCCGCATCGGGACAGCACCAGGCACTGTGTGGTCAAACCAATGACAATGTTACACTCAACACTCAACAATACTAGTGAACGGGGAACAAAATCATATATTGAATTTTATTATTTCTTTTGTAATGGCTGAAGGACTGACACAAATTTAACCAAGTATTATATTATGGATATATCGGATAGTAAGATTGATTTCACAGCTGTACGGGCGATCTGTACGGGCTGTAGCCGGAGCATGAGTATACTTTAGGCGCCCGTAGTGGTCGTCCGTACAGCCGTGAACCAGCTAAAATCAGTCGGCAAAAGTGCGTCACCTGGCATTTATCATTAGTGTCACCTGGTAATTATAAATATATTTCACCTGGAAGTTATCATTATGCGTCTCATGCCGCAGTCTCCTCCCATTGAGCGTGTACGCAGCAAGGTGTCCGCGCGCGTACGCTACTACGAGCACGCCCTCTCGTGCCAATGCCAGCTGACGCGGGGAGGAGAGCGACGGGCCGCCGCGGATCGCACGCAGC
>DWKA01001829.1:0-11625 GCA_018249155.1 Panoquina ocola ocola | reverse complement strand
TGCAGGTAGATGTTATGACGTAGGCATCCGCTAAGAAAGGACTTTGGTCAATTCTACCCCCAAGGGGATAAAATAGGAGATGAAAGATTAACTCTTATCAACGCGAGCGAAGCCGCGAGCTTATGCTAGTTCGAAGATATAACTTCTTAAATAGGATTCCTTTTTACGATATAAATTCGCTGATTTTTAATTTCCGCTCTACAAAGTTTTTTAAAAAGGAAAAACGTTGGTAACATCAAAACCTAAAATACTAAGCTTTAGTTCTTTGTAGGTGTATACGAGTAGATAATAATATATGACGTATACGATTTTGTACCAACAATATTTTTCCCGAAGCGACGGTGGGTACATAGTATGTAGTTATGTACTACATACGTAATCATTGTTTATTTGCATCTTTATCTGGAAATCATTTGGAAGACATGTGGCTCCATCTAGTAAGTATAAGTCCAAACAAACGTCGTTTGTTCAAGCTCTGTTAGTCGGAGGTCGCTAGATTCATGGCTAGCAATTTTTATAATACATACCCACCTAAAAATACTGTACAATACCTACTGTACAATTTATATTAAGTACACTCAAATTAATGCTAATATTAACAATACCTTATTTTAAAATAACTCGGTGGTGGTTGGAAGGTTCACTTTATACGAAAATTTCCTCAAAAATGTTTTCTTATTTACGTAAATTTTAATTTACGTTAGTTAGAAAAACTCGTAAGAAGCCCACAAAAAAAAAGTTGTATACCTACCTACCGTCTCAACAGTGGATGTAAGTATCCGGCTTTAACTAGAGAGGGTCAAATAAATTTTTTTGGGGCTGGGGGGACGGAAACAAATCGATTATATACAGGGAAGGGGGCTTTTGGCTATGCCTTGGCGTGGTAAATAGAAATTAAGAACTATCATGGGAAAAAATAGGTGATTACGTATTAAACTTGTTTATTAGTTTTTAGAAAATAAAGAATACCTTACACGTTGACATTTCAAATAATTCGACTCCTCGACATTAATAGAGATAAAATAGTTTTGTCTTTCGATACAAATGAAGATGGCATTGCGTAAAATCTATTTTAAGCCACCCACCCTGAACCCCGACGCGACGCCCCGATTTCGTGATCCCCCGTTACAGGAGGCTAATAGGACCAAAGGAGGCGAAGGAGGATATTAATAGAATTCCCTTTTTAGCGTTAAATGAAACGTTGCGCATCGAGCCTTGTGACGTCAGTATCAGTATGACGTCATTGCCGAGTGACATTTGGTATTTCAATGGATCCTTTCTTTGTTGTTACAGCAAGTAGCGAGCTTCTGTTGCAAATAAATCGCCAAATATGTTAAGAATAACACACCAAGTGTTAAGAAGTAGCATACAAATATGTAGCGCACAGTTTTATAATACATCATTGATATATTAAACGTTCGTGTGTGTTTTTAGTAAAGAGAATATAAGTTAAGGAATAAGTTGTATTTATTTTGTGGTGCTTTGCAATGAAGCCTGGGAAGAGTGGTGATGTTAAGGAGGAGATTGTAGAGGTCCACTCGGCTGGGAGATCGCCGTCTCCGAAGCAGAAAGGCAAGGAAAGATCCCGAAGTCGGTCGGGATCTCGTAAACTTTCCAACGGACATGCTACAGGCCCAGAACCTAGTGAGTCTACCCAACCAACTGAAGAAAACGGCGATAAAACCAAAACGCGCGATAACTGGATAAAAAATGAGCACGAATCCGTTGAGTTACCAATTCATGACCAAATAAAGATTGGCATATTAGGTTTTGTTGAAAAGGAAATTAAGAAATCTGACAAAAATCCCTCATTTGTGTTTTATTCACATGATCCAAATGATTTGGACGAAAAGCTTATGAAGACGCTGTCGAGACCGTCAAGTGGTCACAAGGAGAAGCGGAGCCCATCGTACAAGAAAAAGAAGAGGCATTCTTCTAAACACAGAGACAGAGATTTGCATGACTTTGAGATACCTGGCTCTAGTTTAAGTGCCTTAGAAAAAGTAAGTAATTAATCCATATTTTTTATTATAAATGGGGAAGTGTGTTTGTTTGTTCTTCATTTATGGTACAACAAAGCATGTAATATGATAATGATATTACATATTTGTGTTTGATTATAATTGAAAGATTTAAGAATACCTTTTTATATAAATAGCATTCAAACTATGCTGTGTTATGCTGCTAGTTACAATTAAATCTAACATCATTGGCAGTTACAATATAAACAAATAAATGTACTTTATTGTATCTTGTTTGTGTGTTTTCAGAATACATAATTATTCCGTACAATATTAGTATGTTTAAATAATTAAGGATCTTGATTGGCATTGGTTTTTTGTTATATTTACTATTATAAACTAATTCTCATTTTAATCAACATTCAATATAATATAAAAGTTGTTTATCAACAAATCCTTAAACATCAAATTTTAATAAAATATAAAATAAATACAATTATATTTATTATACATTTCAGGTTGACGACTATCTTAAGGAATATAATAAGGATGAAGTAGTGACATTGAGTGGTGAGTTAGAAATAGAGGCAAATGATGTAGAGAACAATAATGGAAACTCCAAAGAATTGAGGCACAAACCACGGAAGACTCGGAGGAAACTACGGGAGGAAAGATATGAGGGCACTGCTAATGGACGAGATATTAGTCCTAAGGTGTTCAAGACTGCCAGTCGGAGTAAGAAAGAACAAAAATCTGGTAAAGCATATTTTTATTGTATAATTTATGCGTTAGTTTTATGATTAATAATTATTAGTACCTCAGTAAGTACTCAAGCAAAATTTTCCATAGAAAACATCTAAATTTTTATGGTATTTCCATTTTATTTCTAACAAGTTAAACTAACATTAAATAAATAAAAAAGTAATTTATAAAATACTAAGGGTTATTATAATTATGGAGGATTCATTTGATTTCAAGTGATGAACTCAATTTAGCAGGTGTAGATAGATATTTCTTAAACACTGGTATTGAGCACCTTCAGATGGCTCATAAGGCAGTTGTTTAACTTTAAACATGTTGCAGAATTTTGAACAGCATAAAAAATTGTGACACTTGAGCATATGAGAAATTAATCCACTCCACTAATCTGCACTGGAGCAGTGTGGTGGAGTATGTTCTGTATTTCGTCAGTTGTGAGATCTCTGCCCATTATTTAGTGGGCTATTAATGGTTTTAAAATAGAGTGTTGAATTAGGACTATCAAAAAAGGTTAAAACATTTAGGTGGTAAAAAAAATATTTATAGGCATTTATCTCCCATTGTGTGCATCTAGAATGCACCAATAAAATTGTACCGAATCATTTTATAAGTACAATTTCTTTTCTCCAGGCCGACCTTCAGATCTGTCAGCAATGTTGGAAAGTCTGGAATCAAATGTACCATATCATGACCAGTACATTGACAATCCTTTTTCCTCACCATCTCCACTTACCTCACCAAATGATGATAGACTCGACCCATTTGAGTCTCGAAGACCAGAGAAAGTGTATCTGCAGGGAGGTGGTACTTTTCGAGCTGTGTCTAGGGATAGGATATTGGAGTCACAACAGTCTAGAGACCCCGAGAAGTATTTAAGGTATGTTGTATTTTTGAAAACTTCTATTAGCACATTAGACAATTTTTCGGTGGGAAAAAAAAAAGAGTATGATTTTGCGTCATTGACATTTTACTTCGTTAGATGGCGCTGTAACAGTATGCATAGTATAAGGTTTGGATTGAGTAAATAGTTGACCAGTTGATCGATAGATGGCGCTGTAACACAATATGATTGTGAATTTTATTATTTATTTCTTTCAAATTCATTTTTAGTATCAGTGTTTTACTCTGCCATCTAGCGTCGAATAGCGTTAAAATTAAAACTAAAAGTATTTCTTGTATTCTATATGGTAGTGTCAAGTTGTCGCTAACAGATGGCGTTACTTGGCGACAGTTTCTAGGGTGAGTAAAACTCAAAATTATTTAAATTTTTGACTTATTAACTGTAATTTAATATTACAGGTTAGGTGACCTAACACCGTTGGATGTAGCATTAACAGTACAGAAGGCCTGGCGTAGCTGTGCCCCGGCCTGTCACGGAGTCCTCGGAGGCCTATCTCTGATGCATCTATTGTTGATAAGCTACTCGGATAGCCTGGACGCCGGTCACCTGTCATTCCATGCAGTGGTCACGATGCCATATGTGGCGACTTACTACTTTTTCTGTGTCATGTGTTTGGTGTCGGTTTTAGACAGGTATGTTTGTGGAAATTTTGCTGTAGTTTCTTTCACTCAATTATAAACCTTATTTTTTTATTTATAGTTATTTTCAAAGAAACAACACTCGCGACGTCGCCTGACGTTGCCTGACGTCACTCGACATCTCTGGCGACATCGCGCGACTTAGGACGACTTCAGTCGATGTATCTGGTGACATATGTCGCGCGATGTCGCCAGAAATATTGAGCGAAGTTTCGCGACGTCGCCTGACGTCTCTGGGGGCCCATGTTGCGGCGCATTTGTTGCCTAGTGTCTTTGGCATTATTCTAATTACTATCGTCAAATCATGATAAATATACTTAAAAGAGATTCGTGCCCAAAAAAAATCATCAGTTGACATTTTTATTAAAGCCTTTAGGCATTTTTTTTTACATCCATTGCTCATTAGTGCCATAATAATAAGGTTGAAATTAAATACGAATTTATACAATTATAAATGTGTTTCTCCACAGGTTAGACATAACAAGCATCGATCTATCCCGAGGTCTTCAGCCGTGGTTTCAGCCGATTGTCCTAGTGATACTATACACAGCTTGTCTCCTAGTCAGCACATCAGCGAGGATGTATGACGAGCTGATGGTCTACCAGTACGCCCCGCTGGTCGCTAACATCACTAGTAATGTTACTACTGTGAGTATACTGCTGTTTGATTTACTATGGGTAATAGAATATAATAGAAAATGTATTCGTTATAGATTGTATAGTCATCGTCATGTAACTTGGCAAGAAGGAGACAGATGCGCAGCTTGGAGTTTATTATTACAACTCATAATCGTTCCACTGCCAGGCTCGGGTCTCCTCTCACAATGTGAGAGGTACAGGCCACAGTCCACCACGCTGGCCAAGTGCGGATTGGCAGACTTCCCACACCTTTGAGAACATTATGGAGAACTCTCAGGTGTGCAGGTTTCCTCACGATGTTTTCCTTCACAGAAAGCAAGTGATAATTAACTTGTAATGCGCACATAATTTTTTGAACGTCTATGGGTAACAGAATACAATACATTTATTCCTTATTTATTGTATAGCCATTGGTCTTGGTGAGAGTCTGAAGGAGACAGTTATATGTGCAATTTGAAGCTTAAAGCCAAAGACACATTAGGCGACAACTGTGCCGCGACATGTATAGGCGACATGTCAAGCGAAGTTGGCCGATGCCGCTTTACATGTATGGCGACATCGCGCGACTTATGTCGACTTCACTCGATGTATTTGGTGACATGTGTCGCGCGATGTTGCCAGACATGTCGAGCGAACTCCGGCAACGTCTCGCGACGTCACCTGACGTGTCTTTGGCAATATACACAATTCTAATGATTGAAGACTTCTAATATTTATGTTTTTTCTTGTTACAGCCAACTATACCGTCATTCTACCACACGTGGACACATTTCTCGATCTGGCGTGCTGTACTCTCCATATTAGGGTTAGTGTATTTCGTTATTTCAAACCCACAGGATTTAGTGCACATGAATCTTAGCAAACTTCTTCAGTTTAAACATTCATTGCAGAGTATTGGATGATTGAGTTGTTGCTTTTACGTTACCATGAAGCAATGTATAGTGTACAAAGTTAAAGTTGATGTGTCCTTGTATTTTTTTAATGTCTCAAATTTATTTTAGTACAAAGTTCAGTATTATTTTGATTTAAGACCGATCTCATTTTATGTTTATTAAATGGTACTAGATGAGTAATAGAGATCTCATTTTTAAATTATTACATAATAAGTAACAAATTAACTAGTTATTTAAAATTATTTATTGATCATTAAATCTGTGTATATTAATTTATGTTTAACTGTTAAACAATTTTCATCTCCAATTGTTTGTTGTATTGTTTAAAGTTAAACATTCAATTTTATTTCTCGTTTGTGTGTAAAAACTTCTCATCTTGAATATGTTTTAATAATTGATGGGCATTGAGATAAATTACGTTAAGCTTTTTTTTATTTCTTAAGAAAGTTTATGAATACTTAAAAATATTTCATAATATAATTGTGCATTTAATTTTATTATGCAATGTGAGACCAACAGAACAATTGTTTTTTATTTACTTAAGAAGCAAAAGAGATAAAATATTATTTTATGAATATATTTTATAAATAAAATACAAGCAGCCCAAGTTGACATGTTAATTTTATTATTATTTATTTTCTAGTCATAAAACATGTTTGCCAAAGATAAAGACAGAGTGGTTATAAGAAATATATAAATAACATTATATTTTCTTATTATCCGTGTACATTAAAAATATTATTTTCTGACTGTTATTAATAATACTTTGCACAAACTGTACATGTAAATTAATATTATTAATTCGATTTTAACGCGAGGTTTAACTTTATTTTGTTCAGCGCATCTAACTGTCTCTTTCACATTCTTGCCAAGTACCTTTCCCATGACTATATTTGGTAACAAAAGATCTCCCCCCAAACAAGGTGTCATACTTGGGGAAATCGAATAATTTAAACGGCTTAGATAGGTTACATAGGTTGAACATGACGTAACCATGTGACGTATCATTATCATGGGATATCACCATTGTTATACATATTCCTTATCATCCGAATGCTAGTTTTATTAAAAGAATGCGTCCAGATATTTTTTTTTATTACACTGCTTTCGAATCTCGCGATAAAATCCTAAAACTTATTTCTGTATAGTTTATTATACATATTGTTATTTATTAACCTGATTGTTATGTGACCCATGTACCTTTTAAGACTAGCTAACTTCTTAGTTCTTATCCAATATAACTTTTAAACGATTTATGATAATTAAATATACAGTGAAACCTGGTTAAGTGAGACATCAAGGGACCTGCAATGTCGTTTCACATAGAGGTATTCCACTTACCCAGTGTCTCAGACATACAGGTATAAATAAATATCTGTCTCATTTACAGAGGTTTCCATTGATAGAGGTGAGAATAATAAGAATGAATAAATTTGTGGGTAGAATAAGAATGAATAAACAAACAATGTTATCTCAGTTACAGAGGTTTATGCATGTACAATTTACTCGTTGTCTCAGTTATAGAGGTACCTAACTATAATGATAAATCGAAAGAACAAATCCCAGATATAGAGGCTTAGCTCGTCCCACTAACAGAGGTAATTCAGTGCCAAAGTGTTGGGACCTCAGCATGAGTTCCAGTTATGGAGGTTTCTCACTTATCCAGGTCCCACTTAACCAAGTTTCACTGTATTTTTTAACGCTAACTAAGCGAATTCAAGAATTTTCCACCCTGCTGGCAATGGGCTATATGACTGTTGTTGTTCCTGTTAGTATAATAATAATATTAAGGTATTAAAAATAATAAAGCAGAAGAAAATAATAAAGTAAAGAGTCTGAAAGAGACAGTTAGAAGAGAACAAAACGACTTCTGCGCATCTAATGTCTCTTTCTAACTCTTGCCACGTATCGTGTCAATGACTACCCTCCTTTTTGCTAAGTATATTGATAATGGTTTTGCATTCAAAACGTTTGAAAGGCGAGGCAAAGTACCCAGACGCCTTATTAGCCTACAAACGTATATTTGCAAGTAAAATCCCAATGGCTCTTTGTACCAAGTTTATACTACCAAAACAGGGGTTCCGTGTTCGATTCCTGCATATTTTTGTGCTATTCTTTCCCAGGGAATTCGCTTAACGTTTCATTGTTTGTGCAAAATTGTCTGGGAATAATGGTAGAATGAGGATAGATGGTATCGGCCGTAATGGCTGGTAAACGACCATCTGACTGAATATGATAACTATTAAGGCTTATGATACTAGGTAATGACCGCGGCGTTGCTCGTAGAAGAGAGGTTTTATAAAATTTATATTCATATAATATTAGCAGGCTAATTCAAAAGGTGCGATGTCGCCCGGTCGGGCGAGTTTTTGTCAGGCGAGATGACTAATAACCAAGGACTTTATATATATGGACTGTGCACGGAAGGAATTATTTATACGTTCTAAATTGAATTCATAGTCGTTGCAATAAGGTTCAAAACCATTCGATAGTGTGCTGATTCAGAATTCGGGCAGTGAGATAGCACAACGGAGGGGCAGTGCAATCCCTTTCTAACACGCTTGTCAGCATATATTTTTCTCACTTCAATGCCCCTCCGTTGACTATATAATTCGGACCGTTTTCTCGCTCTCCGTGCGCATTCCAATCTAATTATAACTTCCTTGGTTATCTTATAGCCCAGTGAACTTGGCGGATAAGGAAAAACACCCGGGTTTGATTTCTGATGTTATTCGATGTCAGGATAGATTCAGATTACTAAGTGTCATGAATATTAAGTGTTAAGTTATTTATTTATGTAATTAAATTTTAGTTTAGGGCACTTTGATTGTTTCTAAGAATAACACAAACTCTTCAAATTAAACAGCTTTACGACCAACTTGAAGGAAATATTCTAACTGTATAGAAAGCAATGCCCATTCCAGTCAAACTTACCGAACCTCAACTTGGAAACTTTAGGGAAACCGTCAAATCTTTTTAAGACAACTATGCAAAATATCTAGAGTTTATTTTAAAGGAAACAGCTCCAATAGAACTTATTGTTATCAATACGATCAGTTTTGTATGTGTACTTATTTAAAATTGTAAAAGCATACATAACAGATTTTTATTATAGTTTTACAAAATATTTTGTTCCAAAAAGTCCTTTATATTTTTACGTTGAGCTTGAGACTGCTTAGTAAGTATTTCGCATTTGCTGGTTTAAGTTGTAAATAATATTATGGAGATCAAAGTAATAAAAGTAGTACGTATACCGCTAACCTATACTCTCTTGGCATAGTAGGATTTCATACACAGTCTGACTAAGAATATTTTTTTATTATTTCGTGTCACGTACGTAATTGTGTTTAGAGCTTTGGAGATTCACGGATATATTTTTGTAGACACATTATTCTTATCTGTTTATCTTCTTTTGCTCTGCTAGCTATGACATTTCTGTAACAAAGGTGGCCATAATACGTGACTAACTATTGATGGCGAAGGTTGTGTACTTTGATAACTAATACTTACCAACAGGACTAATCTATACGTTATGGGCATGTTCATCCTTTAGGATGGAAGCGTTTCCGATAGATCTTAATAACCAAATCTCTATTTGTGTTATAAAATAAATGTTATATTAGTACCTAGCTTATTATAACTGTGAGGAAAAAAAATCGTGGTAGTTTCTTGCTGCTTCTTCTCCCAGGACCGCTTACAGTAGGGATTTGTTGAATGGCGTACTTTGACATTCGAAAAATGTTTGTAAAAACCTACTTCGAATAAAATTATATCATTCCATTTCATTTCATATACCTACATATTATATTATGTAGGTATACGTCGAAGTCGGCCTTTGATAAAGAAGAGCTATTGGAATGCCATTGAATGGTTTCTATAGAATTTACGATATCGGACAATTCAGATAAATTCGTGGTAGAGAATACGCTACGGTCGCCTAGTGAACGGTGGAGCCACTGGCAAAAAATAGCGTTCCAAGTTTTTCATAAAGATACTTAACTAATTTTTTTTTCAAATCCTGTTCAGTGACTGTATTTATCATCATCATTTAGCATTATAACCCGTAGTCCCATAGTCCTGTACGCTAGCCAGGTGTGGATCGACAGCCTTTATACACTTTTGAGAATATTACGGAGAACTCTTCTATGTGTATGTTTTCCTTCACGGAAGCAAGTGATGATTGTAATACGCACGTAATAGATGGAGAGCTAGTGAACCCTCCGACTAACTTTTTTCTGTAAGGCTAGAAATTTGTGTAAGTGATGAGTCAAACTACACCAAGGCCAATAACAATGACCTGGCAGGCATCAGCCCTGCACAACACCACCCCTTTTATTTTTTAAAATTTTAGAAATTAATAAGAAAAAACCCCTTGCTTCTGTAAGCTTAAAAAATGTATATAATTTAGTTTATTTATTGATAATTATGGATAAAAATTTATAGGCGATTAGAAATAAAAAACGTTTGGACATATAAGTGAACTAACACTCATCCAATATTTAATGTGAAATATGCTTGTAATCACCATTTAATTTAATTGTGTTTACTGTGTTGTTGTGTATGTGTTTCTTCGACGATTGATTGCTATCCTTACATCATAAGCAAATCTCTCCGTACACTTAGTACCTATTAGTCATGGGTAAGTAACTTGGCAAGACTTAGAAAGAGACATTAGATTCGCAGAAGTCGTTTTGTTCTGCTATTTGTTCTGCGCATCTGTCTCTTTCAGTTTCTTGCCAAGTACTTTGTCAATGACTATACCTATTACAGCTTTTTATATATCTATTTATTATGACGTCATAGCACCTTCGTCACCGCCCCTGGGAGTGCAGCTAGAGCAGACAGATTCGCCGGGAGAGCTCACAGCCAAATGGATTCCCCCTCCTGCTGATACTCACAACGGTGTCATATTAGGATACCGGTTGAGAGCTGTCCCTCAACTAACTGGAATACAAGGTAATTTGAACCTTATTATACTTTATTAAGGTATAACTTCTCTGATGTGTATAAATTTTTGGTCTATCTGATGTATGTCAAGGAAATTGAGTTCGACAGAACAGCTAAGGGTAATGGTGTGTTTATGATGGAGCAATCACTGCTGGGCAACAAGAATTGATCAATCTGGAGTAATTCGTTGCTTGGAGTTGTTCCTATAGCTCAATATTGTCGTTGCAAAATATTTATACTTAATACCATTGCCGTAAATTGCTTCATACAGTCGTGATGTCAAAGTTGACTAGTATTGACAGGAATAGAGCAATTTTAGTTGCCCATGTAAGACCACCCTAATAATGGCTTCGTCCACTCGCTTCAGTCTGTATGTTTGTCACGTACATTTATGTGTTTTTTTGGGTGCCATTAAAACTTCTGAAACTGCAAGGTTTGTCACTATGTTTTCCTTCACCGAAGCAAGTTATAATTTATTTGTAGCCACATAACTTTTTGAAAAATCGAAGTCCGTGCAGGATTTGAACCCAGGACTTCGCGTGACAGAGACCAACATTCAAACCACTAGGCTAACAGCGTTAACGCTAACGTTTTCTTTGTCAGATACCCAAGAAGCAAGCGACAAGGTTATCAAGACGTCATCTCTGTATTCAAAGCAGGAAACCGTGTTATCAGGATTACTAAAGGGAGTTCGGTGAGTAAGGGACTTTACTGATGAGTTTGCTTTGAATTACGAGGCATCATGCCAAAGACACTATAGGGAGGACGCACACAGCGTAAGGCGTGGCGTGTTTCATGCTATCTGACATCAGTCAGACGTGACTGACGTCAGTGACTCATGTCAGATAGTATGAAACACGTCGTATCTGCGCCGTATCCGCGCCACG
>DWKA01001828.1:0-11625 GCA_018249155.1 Panoquina ocola ocola | reverse complement strand
TAGTGTAACTAAAAAAGCGTATGAAAAAATAAAAACAATTTTTCATTGTTACATACCAAATTAACATTGCCCCTTTGAATTTATTTTTCTTTCTTTGAATTTCAAAAGATGGATTGTTCACTTCAAATATTTCTATCAAAATCACTGCAAAGCGAAGCGATGAAAAATAATGCGAGCTTAATGTAATCTTAACGAATAACAATATTTCCTTTAAAATTGTAAAAAAATCGTAAAGCGAAGGAAAACCTACTTGTTATGCATATTTAAAAATATGCAAATAGGTTATAGTAAATTAGTCGAAGACTAGGGTGAACGAACGTAAGGGATACAGACGTAATAGGGGCTTCAGAGGCACTATAAAAAAGTATACAAGTTGGGGGTATAAAAACAGAATATTTTTGAAGGGGATTCCATTTTCGTGAATTTTACGGAGATTTTAGCGTGGCGGAAATGGTGTTGTTTTTCACGTTGCTCACGCAGTCGCATGATGCCAATAAAATTTTACACTTAAAAGAACATGGAGAAGAGTAAACAATAGTTATGATACTTTCGAAATGACTGGTGAATCATAAAATTGTTTTACTTTGTTGTTATAAGTCCCCTTCAGGAATGCTGACTTATTTTCAACACCATTTAATGGCTTTTACTTGTAGTTTTACGTGCCAAAATACAAAAAAAAACGTTCAGTTAGACTTTATGATTTTTTTTATTTGAATTTTAGGATAAGTAGGTACAAATTAATTTAATTTGGTGAAGAAATGTAATTGACTATAATGAATTACTTATCTTTAATCTTCACAAAAGGCGTCGAAGTCTGCTTAACTATAAAATAGACCACTTAGGAATTCTTGCTATTGTTATTGTTAGAATTGGGAACAGGAAAAAAAACAAAATATGGTAACAGAAAACGAGAAACAGCAACTTAAAGCAGATAATAAACGGTGAGTGTCTTTGAAAGAACTTCAAATACTCAACCTAGTATTATCACTAACAATAAGACACATAGAAAGGTCTAGGTCTGGTCGAGTTGATATTTGAGATCTCTTCGAGTTTAATTCTCATCTGCTCAAGCCACCTGTCTGGGCCGCAGAAGTCACGGCTGACTTGCTTCGCCCATAAAATATTTTCCAAGCGAAACGGTAAAGTGGTCCATTGATCGTTTCGATGAAACTTTAATATAAGTACCGTGGACTAATAGCCAGAACGTGACTCGAGTTAGAGGGCAATTTTGTAAGGACCTTAGGAATATCATACACCAACAATGTGGATGGTTTTATGTAATAAGTTTTCTAGAATTGCGCCGATTTATTGGAAATCGATCGTAAAATTTTTAAAGAAAACTTGATCTAGTGTAAACCTAGATTATAGCAACTAAGTTAGTTAAATCAATTTCCAATTTATCAAATTGTTCATTTTAAAAACGATAATTATGATAATTTTTTTCTTTCTTTTATAACATAATTTTTCACTTAGCTAACATTGAGTTTTAGGCTCATCTTAATTTAAAATATGACTGTGTTCCATCTTTTCATACATTAAATGAATTGAATCTATGAATTAGTTATTCACATTAAATTAGTTGTTGTGTAAATATTCTAAAATCAACATCGTCCTCTGATTTTCATTATGACAGACTTCTACTAAAAACATTGATTGATGTGTAAAAAATATTATTTTAATATTCTACAGCTGCTTCTATTATTTTTATAATAAAAAAATAACATTATCTACTTATTACAATATACAGCAACAGACTAAAACCTGTATCGTCGTTGCATAATCCAGGTCAATTTATTCTCCCCTTGCAAAGGTCTTATCTTGAATGAGAGAAGCTTGTTTTAATGTCGTTAATTTAAGACTACGGCGTTGGTAACGATTTCATTGTGTTGCTGTGTTGTCTAAAGCCATCTATTTAGCTTGAATTGACTATGGAACGTTTTAATATCGTACAAGCTTCCAGTATGCTTGTCAATAACAAAGCCTACATGGATAAACTTAGTTTTATAGTATACCTTAAAGACTTATTTTAAGTCAAGTAAAAGATAAATAGGACTAGGATATTATACCTTGTGTCGCAGATCTGTTTAAGATAGAAACAACTCAACAACATAATTTTAGGAAAGAAATTGTAGAATCTAATGAGAATTATTATTATAATACAGTTTACTGCATAAATTTCTTCACAATATCGAAATTAAACGTCATCACCGTAGTTTAACAACTCTACACTATCATCGCCATCGTAAAATTCATCATCTTCATCGCATAACACCCCATTGCCGTCACCAATTTATGGTAACATATTGTACGTAAAAACAACAAAGCTGGCAACATCAATACCATCTATAACAATAGTAGAAATTTCCATAGAAGACCCTAAATCTATTCTTGATAATGTGAGAAATTATTTTCCTAAAATCTTGCGCGAGTGAGACCACGATATCTTGCGGCATAGACGAGTGCTCTTGAGGAAGGGAGAGAGGAATAGGAAGCCAATTTACAGGCGCGGTACATGGTAATATTTGATAATACCCAACACTTGGTTTTATTATTGTTAATTTTTAAGCATACGCGATCGTTTCTACAGTGAACTGAAAAATATTGCAAAGTATTTTTTAAACCTAAGTGACCATAATATAAAATAACACACACTTTTGAGAATGCTACAAAGAATTTCAGAAGCAGTTACTGAGGTCTAGGTATGCACGTGATGTCTATCTTTTATTAATATCATTAACTTTCAACCTTTATTGCATTAATATAGTTTCCATTTTATAATCAAGGTACCGATACGACGCGATAAGATCACAATGTGTAATTTGACATTATCAGCCTAAGGGGACTTTGGGAACAATTTAAACTGTAACAATATAAAATGATTCGGGTTTAAACTATTTAATATTGTAGTAAAAGCAGTGATAGCTTAGTGGTTTGAACGTTGGTCTCTCGAACAGGAGGTCATGCGTTCGAATTCTGTACGCACCACTAATTTTCTATAAATTATGTGTGTATTACTAGTTAATTATCACTTGCTTTGGTGTAGGAAAACATCGTGAGAAAACCTGAGAGTTCTTCGTAATATTCTCAAAGGTGTTGTGAAGTCTACCAATCTGCACTTGGCTAGTGTGGTGGACTATGGCCTATACTCCTCACATTGTGCCACCCGAGCCCACCAGTGGGACGATTATGGGTTGTAATGATGATGATAATGATGAATATTGTAGAAATATTTACTCCTCGCAAGAGTGATAAGCCTAATAGTTTGTTCATTGGTCTCCTGATTGTGGGGGCCTGAGTTGAAATCTTGCACACACGTCGAATTGTTAAAAAAAGTTGCATGGTGGGGTTACCTGAATTCATAGCTGAAAATGATCACAATTGCCTAAGAGTAAATTTTTGTTACACGGCAAAAACAGGATAGTTATTAACTCAACAAACCCGTTATAGGGCCTAGCTAGAATATAAGATACTAGCGGCCCGCCCTCCCTTCGCTTCGGGAAAACTTCTATTCAAACTCTTCAGCTTTATAATATTAATATAGATTTAAACTATTCCTACATTTGTCAAACCCAATCTCAGAACAATATCATAACGGCGACTGTGATTCGTCTGTCAACACATTTAGAATTTAACAAAATACTCGACAATTCGAATTTTGCGGACACATGTTGTCGACTCGAAATCATTATTTTTTTATGCTTTATTATTCAGGTAAAGTTTTAATCGAGTCTACCGTACCCCTTGACGAAATTATTCATATAGAGTGTATAGAGTATAGTGTAACGGTAATATTATAATAATTTAAATAGCTATTTCATAAGAAAGTTACAGGTAATAAGACCGATACAAAAATAAAATAAAGTATGGACAACATGATCTCTACTTCAATTTTATTTAACCCTGAATGAAGCTTACAAATAAGGGGAAACATTTATCTTATATCAGTTTTTATTTTGCAATTTGGTCCCACTTGCTATTTCTTGTATATCATAAAAAATAAGCAAAGGCTAAAACGAATAAATGTACTATATTATTATACATTGGCCAACGAGTGAATATTGAATATTTCAGTGGACCCGCTTTAGTCCGGATGCAAAGTATGTGTCCTGAAACGCTCACGGCACCCTTTGGCAGTAAATACCTCATAAATAAAGCCACTCCATGTGTGTTTCAGATATGCATTATTAAAACCATGCTTTTCTTATCCATGATATTGGGTGTTATTTCGTTGGTCAATTAGATGACAGAAAACTTTTAAGACAGAGACTTCCAAGGATGGTGATGATGACGGAAAGGTACGAATTTCATGCTTTAGAATAAAGAGCGGGTTTACGTTAAGTCCTAAGTTCTGCGGCAGCAGCGTAGCATTCACGCGTTTCCCATAATAATAAGCTGTCGCGTGGCTTCCACGCCATTCTTCTTACCTGTCGTCCTAAGTGAACGACAGACGCGACGATGCGACGCGACACGATTTGACCCGACGCGAAAATATGAAATGGTTGTTCCATCCATCCGATACTTCCATTCCGGCTGTACCGTCCTCGCAATGATTTAATACCATGATTCTTGTCACACATAAAATGTTGACAAACACAATTTTTATGCGTCAACTTAATTTTTCCTATCCATTGAAAGCAGTGTTAAAATTAGTACTGTGCAAAACATTACTGTAATAACTTTGTAGCGCCGAACGGTGAATCGTGAATAATTAAACGAATCTGGTCTGGACCGACGGAGACGTGGGTGTCGTCGAAATAATGGCGCTGTAATCCCTGGAGCATTGTAACGTTCTTACTAATAAATTCTCGATGTTCCCTGATGAGAGTACACAGGAAATTGTTAATAATAATCTTTTACAGATAGTACATGAGATAACAGACCTACCTGTAAACGTTGGTCATTTAGATTGATCTTTCATGTATAAAAAAAACAGATTATAAGAACTAAGTATACAGGGCATTCTTAAATAAAAAAACTAATTGTCGATGAGTGTAGCAATTTGGTGGACCTGTTTATTTAATTATTTTACCAACTGTACCTGATTAATGTGGTAGACTAAAAAACTGACGGTCATAAGCGTATTTTTAATACCCAAATGGATAAATTGTTTTGATTTTGATTGTCTAGCATTTTTAAGTAAGACTACTACTAGACTAAGTTACTTGATGTAAATACTAAGTAATATTATATTTGTTGTGTTAAAAAGTGCGATTTCGACTCTCGATCATTTTCCTACAGATAATACTTTTTTACTTTGGCCATATAACTCAACGGGAGGATGATTACGTAGAAAAACTTATAATAACAGGCTAAGTGGAAAAAAGAGCACGTGGAAGATCACCAACCAGATAATCCGACCAGATAAGAGAGGTGACTTACGTATATGCCTATCGTAGAATATAGACAACTGAAGGAGAAATGTATAAGAAAGTACCAGAGCAGCTACGACCTTCAGCAATGAAGAAACGACTAAAAATAGACAGAATAATTTTATTAACACTAATACTGAATACTTACAAAAATTATAAGCCAGTAGTTAAGAAGTTATAACCTAAATCTCCTTCCAAGTTTTCATTGAAAGTGCTTATTAAGTGCCTTTAATTACTACTCGTTGGATTAAAACTTTGTTGTTAGAATTACTGGGAGTAAATTGAATAAATGTTGTAAATTAAGTTTAATTACTTTGGTTTGGTAATAGTAGAAAGGTAAGTTTATCTAATATACCTACTTAGTATGTTTTATTTTTAGCAGTATCCCTGGCTCCAATCCTACGCCCGCGCCCTAGAGAGTAGTAGAGGGAGACCGAAGCCACCCTACTTGAAGGTAAACCTTTATAGAAAGATATTATTTTGAATAGATCATCAATATCATCCTATTATTTTATTACAAATGTAAAAGTTTGTATGTTTATTCCTCAATCCCGCTAAAATGGATTTGAATGTGTGACATAGATAGTTTATAACCCCGAGTAACAAAAAGTAACATCTCCATTACCGTCTATGTATATCACAAAAGATGTACTGTGGATGAAAAGATGTACTATAGCGTAAATACTTAAGGGCTCCGCTCACGATACAATTTAGCTGTACGATCCGTCGCAACAGACGAATCGTTGGTGTATGACAAGATCGTTAACGATTTTTCGCTTAATATTTGACATACACCAACGATTTATGGTTACAATCGGTCTGATGCGACGGATCGTACAGATAGATCGTACAGATTGATCGTACAGATATATCGTATCGTGAGTGGAGGAGCCCTTTACGCTATTGCTTTAGTCTTTAAGGGCTCCACTCACGATACAATTGATCTGTACGATCCGTCGCAACAGACCCATCGTAACAACGAATCGTTGGTGTATGGCAAGATCGTTAACGATTTTTCGCTTAATATTTGACATACACCAACGATTTATCGTTACGATCGGTCTGATGCGACGGATCGTACAGATAGATCGTACAGATATATCGTATCGTGAGTGGAGCCCATTACGCCTTAGTTATGTATTGTGTTAGTATTATTTATTATAGTAGTATTTATTGTATTGGTGGGTCTTTTGGTCATCATAAATTAGGTCTGGCCATCAGGTGAATCTTCAACTCATTCGCTGAAGGCTGAAGGGATTTTACCAAAACAAATTACATGGTATGCCTCGTAAACATCACATAACATTTTGTATTTTTAAAGAGTATTTACAACGCACATATAAATCACACGTTTACCTCGATAAAGTATGAATATTCAAATTTTATTGCAATCGTAGCTTAATACAACGGACAGAGTACGAGTATAAAGTCATGAAAAATTAATTGAGAGAGTGTTACAATTTTAACAAAATAAAGCCAGAGTAAATTATGTCGTGTTGTGTTCAGTAGGGATGTATAATTTTTACAGGTATGTACTACAATATGTGCAATGGGAGCAATGGGTACTATATTGGATCTTCGTTTAAAAGGCCCTGTGTTCGATTCCTAATTCATCGAAGCAGAAATTGTAATGATAAGGTGAAATTCTGTTCACGGTCAGGATGTTTGTTTAGTTTAGTCCATGGCTTCCATGATACAGGCCAAGTGTGCCAATATGAGTGTAAAGCGGTATTTTATTAATTAAAAAATTTAATCGCTCACAAAAATAAGGCTTTCATTTAAATTTGTTCATTATACACTACCTAATTTGTAAGCCACTCATTATAAGAGGCGACCCGAACAGAGCAATGGTATAGTTATAATGTATTTTGATGATTATAGTTACGTAACAACCTATGACTCAAAACGTTTTAAGAAGAGAAAAGACCACGTGGGACATCACCAACCAAATGGTCCGACCAGATAAGGGAACTGACATGCTATCGTAGAACATAGACAACTGAAGGAGACATTTGAAAGGAAGTACCAGAGCAGCTACGACCTTCAGCAAAGAAGATACGACTAAAAAGAGAGAGAATAATTAATACTAATATTTAATACCTTCATTCAGTTTATAAATAGATTAATCTGATATCAATCATGTCCGAGCAGCTCCACCTGTCGATTGATGCCATACATCTTCATCGTCGCAAGACGTTTACTAATCCCCCTAATCCAGTACATCGCCGTGTAGTGCTTAAGCGGTAATAAGGTTTGATTGTATTAGACTGTTTGTCTGAATCCATCTTGGGATTTGTGGATGTCACAGATAGATGGGTCTTGAACGTGGTTTGCATGTTTGCCCTACGATACTGTTGGAGAGATTAAAGTAAATGATAATGTTATTTTAATTACAGTTATTATAAATCTTGCTGAATCATCTTAATAGCTTAATATGGCACGAGTTTTATTTTATAGCCGAGGAGGCCAAAAGGATATTCCTCTTACGATATTACAAATCGATATTACGAATGGGGGTAAGATTATTGGCAAATTCAAGCATTGGAATTTTTTATCCCGCTCCAAGCTTTAAAGACTTCAACGTACACAAAAAGTCCTTAATAAGTCCTAAATGTAGTCCTAAACACTACTTACTATTGTTACTGATTTTATTCAATGAAGAATTTAATTAAAAGTTTAATGACCACACAAAGCTAATCTTCACGAAAATAAATTATTTTTATCTAGGTACGTTAGTATACGACCCAAAATTGCAACAATTCGGTACGTTAACGTAAGTATGATTAATGAAGAGCCTTAGAACTAGGCTCGTAGGCGGCATCGGAACTAGGAGACGTGTCTGATCGCATCAATCATTTCCGACAAATTCAAGACAAGTTGCGATGTAGCAGATACCACCAGAGCTTGCGAGGCTACGGTTATAAGAAAACTAGTACGTATGCTTGTAAATAGAAAGAAAACGACTTTACTAATTATAAAGAAGGAAATTAAAAAAATTGAATAAGAATTACGAGTGACGGTGTTTGTCCGCGATGGACTCCTAAACAACTCAACCGATTTTAATAAAATTTTGCACACCTATAAATTTTGATCCAATTTGAAAGATAGGATAGTTTTGGATCCAATAGATGATACTGTGGTGGAAAATCAACCTAGCCTTAAAAAATATTGAAAAGCCGTTACTATACATTTTGAGAATGCTATATTTAAAGTCAGTCTTCTATTGGGATACTAAGATTCTCACCGCTAATACACAGAAGGGTATAATACCCATAAATTCTAACTGTCCCAGTTTTCCAAGCAATGACATCTTTCAAGAGAAATTTCATAGTACATTTTGAAACAGCAATATCGAATCAATAGCCTCTCGTATAGCAATTGTTGAACTGCGTCCAGAGTGAAACTGGGAGGGAGATATTAATTTCTCAACTTGGGCGATGGAGGGCAATTAAAACTTCGGGACAGAAATGTGGGACGGAGAAAGTTGCGATTCTTGATTCTTTTCCGTTTAATTTCATCTCTAAATGCTCGCTGATTAATCTCTTCTGAGATCTAGTTGGCAGACATTGTACAAAACAGTTTAAGTAATAGCTAAATATTTCTTTTTCTGAAGTTTAATTGTAGACTTTATGGGATTTTTTCTTATCATTTTTACTATTAATAAATGTTACGATAATTTTATTATTTAAAGATACCAAAATATACCTTTATAACCTGGTATATAAAGGATGATTTTTATACCAATTGCAAATGCATTATCTCCTGGTTAACCCATTGCCTCGATGAGAATTTGTAGTAGGTGGCAACCATTATACCCGGAATATAATGTTTCAACCCTTGTTCGTGGGACGAATTGGATGATTGGCAGCACAAAATTAATATCTTATTTTTCAAGATAACTCTTGCTTTTTAAAATAAAATGTTTTGTATCGTTCCCATAGTTCTAGAAAACGAGCATGGGAACGGTTCAATGTAGGTACCTAATATTGCAAATTTTAATTTATTTCTTCTATTGACTTTACCATTTACTCAATCGGCGTTGACATCGTACAACTTTGTCAGCAGTAGTTAAAATTATACCACAGTAGTTCATCATTGTTGCCTTGTAATTTAATATAATTGTTCCGTGTAATGATGTCACATTCAATAAATTGATAACACTGACCAACCTTGATGTATTAGTCGCATTATTAGCACAATTAGCCCATTAAACACGACAAATCACATCTGTTGTGCTAATGCTGCATATTAACACAAAATGCCCTGAGCATATTATTATTATTGAATCAGGTATTCCAAATTGAATACATGATATATTCCCGACTTCTAAAATTAAATTAAACCTTGAAAAAACTTTAATACGCTTCCACTCAAATTTAAATGAAGTAAGAGTGGATAAAAGTGGAATAGAAATAAAGTGGAGGATGGACGATGCGGTCTGCCTTGACAATTGTTACGCGTACCACAAAGGAGTAGAATATCTTACCTGATTTCGTATTCCCCCCATCTATAGTGTGAAATCTTCAAGAAAAGAATGAATAGGGTATTGCTAATGAATTAGTGTGCGTATCACCTTAGACTACGCCTCCACTTACTCATCTGAGATGATTACAGGTTGATTCCTTTTTATAACATTAAATGTTCGAAAACGTAACCTAGATGGCGTTGGCGTCGCATAAGAAGAATGGTTTGTTCAAACACCCGGGCAAAGCCGGGGGCGGAAACTAGTAACTATATCTAACTATACGTAAAAAAAAGATAATATTGAATGTAGTAAACACTTTATGCTAAATAAAAAAATAATTATATCCTTACATACATCAGTCCTTATTATAGTACTTTTAAATATAATGTTAATTATCATTAATTACAATGGTTACAGGCACAATCCAAGCGACGTCTCAAATTAAGTCCCCAAGGATTCATTGCACGTGAGTGTAATCCATGTGTCTCGGTGTGAGATGAGGCAGTTCTGTGCCACTACGGATGCATTATGTGGTATGCGGTCAACCCAACTACAAATCACCCTGTATTGTTGCACATGGACCGCTTATTTAACAAAATTATTGAGACAACAAAACCACATAATGATTACTGCTGTTGTGCAGTAGTTGAAACCTGATTGCCATTCAAAGGGTTCTGGGATCGATTTCCGGCACCGAAATTGGATTGGATGAGATAAAATTGAAAAACTGATCGATAGATAGTTCGTCGATAAACTTAAATACATAAAAAAATACACAAATAAATTCACTAACAAATGTGAACAACAAACTACCGTCATTTTTCATTTACCACTTCATCCACATTCTATGACCGGATTTCAGCGCAACGAGTTTAGTTCAAAAATTGTTTTTAAAATGTCACTGTTAAAAATGTGTGGATGTTTTTACAAGTTGTTTCAGAGTTTCGGCTGTTTCCCAACTTTAAATTATCACAAATAAAGACCCGCCCGCTGTCGCACTTCGAAAATCGACGTATTTAAATGGAAAAAATTCATGACCTCTCCATATCAAGACTTTTATGGGACGAATAAAAAGTAGGTATGTTTCTTTAATCAACGAAAAGTTTAAAATTTTAAATTATGAACTACCTAAATGAGGGTAAATACAATTTCGTCGGTAAAAAAGGATAATCGGGCACCGGTTCGTTAGTGTGGCGAGCGACGCCCAAAAATATTTTTTAATTTTCCTTCCTACATTTCGGTTGCACGTTCATTGTGAACCTTTCACTTCGCCCATTTCAAGCCGGCATTTACATTTTACACTACACTGACTGCAGACTCCAACTATGCGGAAATGGATTAAATTCAAACTGGTTTTAGTTGCACTGACAATACGCCGGATTATGAATTGTTCTGTATGTCTCCGTCATTTTCATTTTATTACTCAGTAATTTAGAAGTCAAAGTAATTGCAAAGCGCTCATGGCCTATTGGTCTGTCGATCCTAAGTAATCCAGCAAATATTAAAACAAATAAAAAACAAAATAAACAAGGGATTATTAATTGTCTTTGTGACATTCTTTACTATTAGAGATGATCCTATTCATAGAATAATTTTTCTTTTAACGTTCGCAACAATCGCGTTAGTAAGGATAATAGACGGAAGAATTTCGAATATTTTGTATCCGAAACTATACTAATATTATAAAGAAGAAAGTTTTGATTGTTTGTTTGTTTGAATTGAATAAGCTCCGAAACTACTGGACAGATTTTATTGAAATTTGGCACAGATATACTTTCAAGCCCTAGGATG
>DWKA01001827.1:0-11630 GCA_018249155.1 Panoquina ocola ocola | reverse complement strand
TTATTGCAACGACTAAGAATTCAATTTAGAACGTATAAATTCCTTCCGTGCACAGTCCATATATATAAAGTCCTTGATTACGATAGATTTATCGAATCTCAGCATACAAATACGTATAATAATATGAAACCTGAAATTATTAAGATGTCTTAAGATAAAATAATAAGTTTAGGTAGGTGTATTAGGATATCAAAAAAGTTTAAAATAATTTGTACAACAGTCACATTGACGCTTTTATTATAGTAACAAATTAGTTTCATTTATATTACATGTAACAAACAGGTGGGCTACAAATTAGACATATTACGTATATGATTTTTTCGATCGCCAGTCTAAAAATTCATCAATATCGGCTTCTTCTTCTGAATCTTTGTCCTCGCTATCGCTCATTTGTTCAATATCTTGTTTTTTCTTTTTCGTTTCTTCTTTCTTCAACTCTAGATCTAAAACTCTGAAAAAAAAATTAAATAAAAATAAATATTTTAAAAATACCAATTAAATTTTTACTTAACTATGAACTCGAACGCACCTTGACCAATTTCTTATTTGTTCATCAATTTCATCAATTTGTCTTTCTGCTGTAGCTTCCTCTTGTTCTCCCGCGATAATTTCAGCAGAGGTGGTGGCCTCTTCTTTAATTTCTTTTTGAAATTTCTCCCATTCTTCCTCCACAGGATCTTTATATTCAATATTACGTACCTACAACAAATACATACAGTTTGGTGTTATTAAATGAAATGACTATAGAAGTTTATTTGTGAGCCGACGCGGACGGTGCAGATGCAGAATACCGAACACGGCCCTGATAAAATTGCACACCGAGTCACTGGATGATACTTAAATAAAAATAACGATGTTTTTTTTTCTCAAAACGTCCGGGTTCGATTCCCGAGCTGAGTACCGGTTTTTGTTAAATGTATGAATGCAGTTTTTCTTTTTATTAAAATCGATGTCATGGTTCCTAAGAACAGATCTTCGTATATCTTATAGTTTCAGACTTCTCCACACTGACCCATCTACGTGAATCAGTATAGTATAGTGTATAAAGTCACAGGCGTTTAACCCATCAGTGCAGCAAACTAAAAAAGGTTTTTAATCGAATAATTGATCTCTATTTATTCACAGGACTTTTTGTGGCCCCCTCTTAATTATCTTTATTTTAAAATCTTACTCAATAGGTGTAATTTTTTTAGTACCTTTCGCATCATATAATTATTATTTCACGCAATAACGCCGCCATTTTGCAATGCATGTTAATGCTTACAACTGGCCACTAAGAAGTGGCTGTGGAGAAAAACTAATAATTAATTTGGAATTCTTTCGATTTTGTGAAAAAACACAAGAAGATCGAGACAACCGTCACAAGTTAATTACAACGCAATATTTTAATCAGCTTAAAGATTAAATATTGTACAAGCACGTAGGTAGGTACTATCAGCCACAATGATTCGCGACCCTCCATAGGTTTAAATTCTTCAAGCCATTCAAACGCATTAAGGTCGAAATTCGTCTAAAGAAGCATCCGTTTCCTTGGAAACATACTTGTTGTTATTTCATATGATACCTACTGACAAATAAATGAATTCAATGAAAGCTTGCTCATTAGGGTTCCGTAACCAAAGGGTAAAAACGGAACCTGCTATTACTAAGACTTTGCTGTCCGTCTGTCAACGAGCTGTTTCTCGTGACCCTTGATAGCTAGACAACTGAAATTTTCATACATTACAATATTCATGTTGCCGCTATTACAAAAAATACTAAAAACAGAATAAAATAAATACATATTTAAGGGGGGGGGGGGCTGTTATGTTGGTTTATGCACCAAACGTGATATTTTTGCTCGATAATTATTAATAACGGCAACAGGAAGACATTTGAAATGCTCCCCGAATATATATTAGTTATACTTACATACCTACATATAATTGGCTAGTGTCGGACCTCGTAACTCCATTTTTAAAATGAAATTTTTGTTCATTTTATTACTAAATATATGAAAATATATAACATAGTTTTCCCGGGAAACGTAACGAAAGTTTGTATGGATTTTTTTTAAATATCAACCGATTGGTTTCAAATTTATGACAAACATTTAATAATTGAATTAATTAAACACGTGTCCCTCAGTTTTTCGATATTTGATAAATTAAAGAAAATAAAGTCAAAAGAATGTACGAAATTTGAATTTTTCAAATGCCGTTTACGGGCAATCCGTGTATGATATCAATGTGGATTTGAGAATATAACTTCCTTAACATACTTTTTACAATATAAATTCACGGATTTTTTAATTTCATTCTATAAGGATATAAAACAGGGAAGAAACTTTGTACCAAAAATACCTAAACTTTATACGAGTACGTTGGCATTGTACACGCCAGTGCAGGCCAACATGAAATGTAACTACTGATTACTAACTACGACTAAGTAATTATTACTACAAATTACAATAATAATACAAAAATATATATTTATATTGAAGGCTGTTGACGTATGAACGGCTGAACGACGGCTGAACTCTTATTCCACGTTTTATTGAATTTTTTTACGTATAATAAAGATGAAATTTGGCATAGGTTATTTAGAGTTAGTAAAGATACGTCCGCTAAGAATTTTACGATGGGACCGGATTAAGGAGGTCTGTGGGCTCGCGCAAGTTTGTATGACAGTCTGTTATAATAAACATCATAGTCCTTCATATCTCCATAACCACGCAGACGAAGTCGCGGGCAACAGCTAGTACAACATAAAATTTAAGTTTACAATAATAATGATTTTAGAGTCAGTGTTACACCAAGCACGAAATTGCAAATAATTATCAATTCACTGAAAAACTGTAAAATTAGAGTTACTTTACACTGCATCGAGATACAAGAAAACTTTCACAACAGCAATGTAAATTTTAATCGTACCATCAGTAACAACACTGACTGCAGTGCTGTAAGGGTGATGGACAGGATACATTTTTTTATCAATGGAACCGAATACTCTGGTAAAGTTATACCTTTATTTTTAGTAAATTAAATGTTCTGCTTTGTATTTATCCTACCTATCAGTTTTTACATTTTATAATTATTTTTAAAGGATTTTTGTGGTATTACTTTTTTATCATTGCTGTGGAGATGTTATTGAAACGATTTATCGTCACAGGCAAATGATTATACTAATAACAGTAGCAATATAATTTAATATCGCAGTAGCGTTATAAATGACTAGTATTACGCACGCGGCTTCGCTTGCGTGGCTGATAGTTTGAATTTTATAAAATACAATACCGCCAGTGAGTAGTTGTCGATTTGATCATAATTTTACACAATTTATTTGGTGCCGTGGCAGTTGGACAAGGACCACATCATTTTTGCTACTCGATAACTTTCCCGATATCTTTATTTAATATAAATTTATAAATCACCAATGGCCTTAAAAATCTCGTTAGAAATTATTAATGAAACACTCCGTTACAAACCGCAGCGAAGTACCCGCGCAATTAGTATGGAAAAGTTTCAATCGCAAGTCGGCACGGATTATCGTTAATAAAACGTGCTATTTTTTCCAATATTAGGTTATTACTAAAATTTTAAGAAGGTATTCGTTAAAATATCTTGAACTCGAAATATAAGGGACACCCTATACCTGCCTTCTCGTATAAAGTTTAGGTATTTTTTTAATCAAAGTTTCTTCCTTGTTTTGTACCTTTTGTAGGACGAAATTGAAAAATCCGTGAATTCATATCGTTGCATTTCTCAGGGAAACCATAATATTGTCTGGAATAAAATATGTATATCCCAGTTTAAGCCCAGAGTTAAGACCTATATTACAACAAACAAGTTTTATTCAAATCCGTTCAGTAGTTCTGGAGATTAGTGTGTACACACAGACAAACATACATACGAGTACAAAAGTTTTAAAAATTATGGATTCGCACTCCGTTCTAGATTTGGTAGAGCCACATACATACATATTTTACCCTTTTATTATAGTATATATCATTATAGTGTTATAAGCAAACTTATATTTTAAGCGGGGTGTGAACTTCCATCGTACACCACACTGAATGAGTTCATCCGCCGACATGCGGATATGCGAGGCACGAAGTACATGTGTTTGGAAGGCGGATGTGGCGCTTGCGTAGTCGATGTTCGTGCGGTGCATCCCAGCACACACGAACTCGTATCCTTCTCAGTAAACACCGTAAGTAAAGATTATTGTACGCTATGAAATATGCAGTTGATAACAAATATCAATAATAGATTTATTGGAATATATTCTCATGAAAATAATATTTTGCAGAGCGGCCAAATATTTCATTCTTATTCTGTGTTCTATGCATGTAACTTTATTATATTTTAAATCTAAATCTAGTTGAAATCGTTACATTTGTTGGACGTTATTTAAATCGATGGAGAAAGCCGTACAACAAAATGTGTAATCTAAATACGACTAAGCAACAACCTGATTTTATCTAGTTTTCCAATTTCAGTGTCTGGTTGTTATTTTCTCTTGCGATGGCTGGGAAATTACGACAGTTGAAGGTATCGGAAATAGAAAAATTGGTTACAACATAATACAGAAACGGCTAGATCAGTATTTCGGATCTCAATGTGGATATTGTAGTCCTGGATTTGTTATGAGCATGTATAGGTAAGTTTACATCTTTAGTTTAATTTCATTGACCGTATTTTCGCCATATTGGGATGACCTGAAATACATACTCAAAAATCGTTTATTTTCACTGCAAAATTTGTTTATTTTTAGCCTTTCTCAAAGTAAACCTCACTTAGGCCCGGCGGACATCGAAGAGTCATTCGGTAGTAACTTATGTCGATGCACTGGATATAGACCCATCCTTGATGCTTTTAAATCAATTGTAACGAATCCAGATCCAAAAACGACGCAATCAATCAAAGATATAGAGGACGTTAATGAAAATACTTGTCCAAGAACCGGGAGAACTTGTAGCAAAACTAGTAAGACGGAAGACGAAGATTGGTGTTTAGTTAATATTCATAATGGAGGAACACCGCCAACTATACCTAAGAGAATAGCTCTCTCTGATGGACGGTTGTGGTTTGAAGTTTACGAAATAAAATCATTGTTCAATATCTTGGATGAAGTTGGCTATGATTCGTATATGCTAGTTGGAGGAAACACTGCTAGAGGTTAGAATATAGTAGATACGTAACAATTTCTTGAATATTTAGTTGATAAAAAATCAACAAACAATGAGAAAGATAACATTTTAGTAATTGAACAAAATTACGAAGATTGTTAAGGAATTGCAATTCTGGTGTACATTGTATAAAAATAAATCTAAATTATAATAACATTTCAGGAGTACGACCCATAAACAGCTTTCCCCGTGTCTTGATAAATATAACCAACGTTAGCGAATTACATGTCCACTACATTGATGTGAACTTGGTGCTTGGGGCTAGTATATCGCTGACCGATACGATAAATTTGTTTGATGACATAAGCCGAATAAATGAAGATTTTCAATACTTGCAAATATTACGTGGACATCTTGAGCGGGTCGCTCATATTCCTGTTCGAAATGCAAGTTTTTATGTTACTTATTTACATTTATTTGTTTATATCCTAGTTGACCATCAGTTACGTTTTTTTTAACACAGGTATCAGCAACATATTTTATACGCTGATATTTTGAGCTAGTTGTTTAGGTCGCGTAGGCAGTAGAATTGCGATGGCGAGGAGTGACTCATGACAAGGCAACAGCTGACATTTTTCGTTAGTGTCTAAGTATAATTACTTAAAGCAATCAGTCGAATATAATATTATATGTAATCCTTATTGACCATAATTAACTCGGTCCAAAAGACAAGTTTAATCCCTCATTAGTGATGTATTAAACAAACCATTACACGATATTAATTATTCAAATACAGAATCATATTATTATAATATAATATTAACACTGGCTTATAAATTCATAATACATGATAAAAGAATACAAAAAAACATTAGATAAACATAACAATTTATTGCTTATAATTATTACAAACACGTCAAGAGGTATTGATAAGGCTATCACGTTATTCAAATAAATTTTAACAGGCAAGTAAAAAATCCTAAAAGAAGATAATTCAGCTATAAAACATACTTTTATGTTTGTGAAGGAACGAGTTTTGAAAAAATAATGTACAAATTTGACCTTGATACAAATTTTTACGAGACTATTTTAAACTTTTGCAGATTGGAACACTGGCTGGAAACTTGGTTTTAAAGCATGAACACCCAGATTTTCAATCTGATGTCTTTCTTCTTTTAGATGGAGTTGGAGCTACAGTAACTCTGGGTGTGTAGATATTCGTACCTATCGTATTAACGATCGTAATCGTCATAAAGTAACTTGGGCATATAATAATGTTCCTAGTCAAAGGATATTCGAATCTTTATGTGTAGTAAATTTTCGGAAGTATAATGACCGTATAGCTTGACAACTCCTTAGTGTAATTGGTTCTGGTTAATTAATTAAATGCAGCTTTTGTAAGTGATCGAGCAGTGGAAACTTAGAAACATAGTCGTTTCAATGTCTAGATAACAGATAAAGACAATGGCACACGAAGCACTTTAATTAACCTCAATAAGATTTCTTCTAGCTAAGATTAATTGCGATTGGCTGGATCGAAGACGTTAATGGAATGTCTTTTGTAATTCCATTGTGTACTAGGTTCCAGCGAATAGAACAATTTGTGTTAATGACGTTCATTGAATGAGACGTTCATATTTTTAAAATAGTTCTCAAAAGTTTAGTTTTTAAAAGAAGTTGTTTCGAACTCCGATCACCTGTGTCTTTCTACACTTTTTATTCTACATTTTGTCTTAAACTTTATGATTGTTAATTTAATATGATAAGACAGTATTCATAATATAATGTGAGTTCAACTTGCATCAGTATTTATTATTTATTTATTTTTTATACAACATACAATAAAAAATACGTATGATTGGTCAACATTTTTTTTACAGTGGATCGAACCTTGACTCAAAGGGAAGTAGATATGACTACGTTTCTTGCAACTGATATTACTGGTATAGTAATAACGCAAATAAAATTACCACCTTTGTCATCTCACTACAAATTAGTTACTTATAAGGTAACTTAAAACTTTTTATAACATGATACAAAAAAATAATTAATTAATTAATATACATTGAATATAATTTCAGGTCACACCACGAGAACAAAATGCACAAGCTGAAGTGAATTCAGCATTTCTCTTTAAGTTTGATTCTACTTATCATTATGTCGAAGAGGCTAGAATTGTATATGGAGATATAAGTCCAACGTTCACCCATGCAGCAAAAACTGAAGCATTTTTAATTGGCAGAAACATATTTTCCAATGACGTATTACAGGCAGCTTTGAAATTGTTAAATGAAGAAATCCAGCCCGACTACAATCCGCCAAATCCTTCACCGTTTTATAGACAAAAAGTTGCAGTAAGCTTGTTTTATAAGGTCTGTTATGCAATTAACTGAACGTACATCATTAGTTTATATTTTCACATCATACTAATATAATATTTCACAACCAAAAAATCATCGCATTCATAATCTTTGTTTCAGGCTGTTATAAAATTGTGCCCGAAAGATATACTTAATCCGATTTACGCATCAGGAGCAACTTCGGTTACAGATGATAGGCCACCAATTAGCCATGGCTATCAAGAGTATGAAACAGATCCGCAAGATTATCCTCTAACTGAACCGCTATTAAAAAGAGAAGGTTTACTCCAATGTTCAGGGCAAGCAGTTTATACTGATGATATGCCTACGATAAAAGATGAAGTGTTTGCCTCTTTTGTACTCAGCACCGTTACAAAGGCTGATATAGATTCGATTGATGCTACGGAAGCTTTGGTATGATCTAACCAATTACTTTTGAACAGTGTCTTCATCATACTTTAATTATAATTATTATTTAGTATCAGGCGTTAACTATATCGGTTTCTCGTTGTGTAAATTTGCATTTTTTTTCATATCTGTGATTATATTTATTTCAATGAAAAAATCGTGTATTTATTTAGATAAATTTGATTACAGTTCTAGGTTTCGCAACATAGCATAATTATATGAAAAAATATTATTCTTTCAGAAACTAAATGGCGTCATAACAATATTAACTGCAGCAGATATTCCAGGTATAAATAGTTATACCTTTCCAGGCAGTCAGCCTGTGATGGAATATGAATTGTTTTTGGCAAGTAATAAAGTCCAATATTACAATCAGCCCGTAGCTATTATTGTAGCTAACACAATGGCTTTAGCATTTCAAGCAAGCAATGTAGTAAAAGTGAACTATAAGAACATTTCTTCGAAGCCAGCTGTTTTTACAATAGAAGAAGCTTTAAGTTCTCCCAAAGAAGAAAATAGAGTTAAAGAATATCAAACAATATCACCTAAAAGTAGAGGTGAAAACATTAAAAAAATTTTAACAGGCACATTCTATAGTCCACGTCAGTATCATTTTATGATGGAGTTGCATAGTACTATAACGATTCCTGTGGATAATGGTTTTGAAGTACATTGTTCAACCCAATGGATGGATCAGATCGAAAGCTCTATAGCTAGACTTCTTAACGTACCGGATAGTTTGTAAGTGTTGTTTGGATTTAATATTCTTAATAAAAAATATAAGAATAATAACGAGTTAATAAGGATTTTTTTTTAATTTTGGAGACAAGAGTATAAAATGGCTCATCAGAATATTCTACTTAAAAAATGTTAATACACCGGGAACCGTTGATATGAACCAAAGGAAACAAACAAAAACAACAAAACATGCACAAAAATGCATTTAAATATAAATTGACATTTTTCAGCATAATAGTGAAGACGAGAAGATGCGGAGGAGCATTTGGCGCTAAATTCGTACGCAGTAACTTGGCCGCGTGCGGTAGTGCCTTGGTTGCGAAAATATTAAATAGGCCATGTCGGATGAACATGGATTTGTATGATATAATGCGCGCCCTTGGTAAGCGGCCAAACAGCAGGCTCGACTATGAGGTATTTTCTTCGTAATTATTTATTTCTGCATTTTATGCACTAGTAAAAAGATTATTAATATCTGCCCTCGCTAGTATTTTACTTTGTTTTATTGTTATGGCACGAACAGTCACCACTGTAGAATAATTATCTTTCTATGACAATATAGAAATACACGAGGATCATGATTATCTTAATATGTCACCAACCTTTTTTTATGATGTTGAATTTGTTAAAATTTCTTTATAGTATTTGATTTTTATTGACTCGGTATTTAACCTATATATAACGTATATTTTACAACTATACCAGTATATATCGAAGCAGTGAGGGGGTCTCTGTAAGGAATAGCCCGCATAGAGTATAGGTCTAGATCTCCACCCAGTGTCCTTTGGAGTATTAATGGATCTAATTTAAACATAAAACTTTTTAACTTGCTGTTTATTACTTATGTTATTAATAACGTGTACTAACATTTCCTTTAAATTGTTTTTGTATTTATTAAATAAACATTTATTTTTGTAATATTAATCAGGTGGGCGTAGATGATGATGGCGAAATTCAATATCTTAATGCTAATTGGTACGTGAACGATGGAATTTCTCATAATGAAAATGAGTGTGTATTTATTTACGACAATTTTCCAAATGGGTATGATATAAGCCGGTGGAAAGTATTATTGTACGGTGTTTTAACGGACGCTCCAACAAATTGCTTTATGCGAGCTCCAGGTATTTATTGCATTACATCATCCGAAATTTCCCTTCATCAATCAATTGTACCCAGTTAAGTTAATGAAAGTCAAACTGTTTCAGGATCACTTGAAGCAGTAGCAGGAATAGAACATATTATGGATCACATTTCCGTAGAAGTAAAAAAAGACAGTGTTATGGTTCGCATGGCAAATTACAGTCATACAAGTAACTTATCACCGTTGACGGTGACGAATTTCTTACAAAGAATAGACTATAGTCAACGACAAGTAGTCGCACAACATTTTAATGCCAATAATCGTTGGAAAAAACGAGCAATTAGGTTTAGTAATATGACATTTACAACAGACTACCCAGGTTATTTTGCAGCCACAGTGAGCGTCTACCACTCAGATGGTAGCGTTGTTTTGAACATAGGTGGTATTGAAATAGGGCAAGGACTGTTTACTAGATTGGCACAAGTGGCCGCAAAAGAATTAAGCGTGCCTGTTGATAAGGTTGCAATAATACCTTCGTTTAACTTTGCGACACCAAATTCGTTCGCGACCGTCGCGAGTGTTACTACTGAATGCTGTGCTTACTCTGTATTAATTGCGTGTAATCAAATTAAATCTAGATTAGACCCAGTACGCACTGATATGCCTAATGCAACATGGGAACAAATAATCAACGAAGCTTTTCAGCGAGGCATATCATTACAAGCTTCTTTTTTGACTGGCCCTAATACGCCAGCAATTGTCGCATATCCAATATTCGGGTTAGCTGCAATTGAAGTCGAATTAGATATATTGACAGGTAGGAAGTGGATAGTGAGAGCTGATGTATTTGAAGACTGCGGGCGCAGTATCAATCCAGCCCTTGACCTTGGTCAGGTATTAGTAAACTTATTCTAGTACTTTTTGTAATAACGCTTTTGTAATATTCTTTATAATTTAAGTGATGCTGCCATACTTTAGTTATGTCGTAGGTACGAGTATAAAACATTACTAAACAAGTACTGCAGGGACACACTGAAAATCAGCAAGAGCGGCCTCGTATCGCTAATAATAATTCATGTTAAGTATGGCAGTTATGATGTAAATAAAATCTTTTGGGTGTAAAATTTGAAATCCTCATAGAAGCAAATAATAATGGCACTCGCTTTAAATAATAATTATAGTTTTGTGGTCAAGGTCTCACAGCTTCTACGTGATATGGTATGCAGTTGCTGTGCATATTGTGAAATAAAGTCAGGAGTTATATTTTTATATAATTTTATTATTTCATTTTTTTTCTATTAATTTAGGCACTAAAAATAGTTTTAGATATAATTAGCCAAGTGTCAAACTTATTTTCACAGGTAGAAGGTGCATTTGTTCAAGCTTTATCCCTATGGACATTAGAAGACACAATTTATGACGAGAATACGGGAAAGATATTAACATATCGCACATGGACCTATAAAATATTTGGGGCGAAAGATATTCCTAATGACTATCGGATATATTTAAGGCGAGGTTCAATAAACCCGGTCGGTGTTTTGGGCTCAAAAGGTTTGTGCTCAGAATGAAAAAATATGTACATTTCTACAAATATTTTTATTTATATACAGTTGGTGTCATTAGTGGCAAAAACTATGTATATCATTTTATTATGTCGATAAACTACAAAGGAGCCTCACATATTTTGTTAGTAATAGTTAGTGTCGTAATAAAAGCTATGAAGAAAGACGTCCGCATATTTAGCTAAGTCTTAGGCTCAAACTCCACCGAAGCAGAGATGTGCCGAGCGGAGAGATGTTTTTTAAACAACCTATAAAATTTTGCTATTCACACATCTCTCCGCTAAGCTTCGGTGGAGCTCACTAAGCGAAGATGTTTTATATTTGTATGGCGCGATGGAAGCGGAGATATGAGCGGTGTCTTGACG
>DWKA01001826.1:0-11631 GCA_018249155.1 Panoquina ocola ocola | reverse complement strand
CCCCTCCGTTGACTATCTAATTCGGACCGTTTTTTCGCTCCCCGTGCGCATTCCAATCTAATTATAACTTCCTTGGAGTTTTATATATTTAGATTACCCTTAAATTATTACTTATTATCAGCATTCAGTTGACACACTTGGACAGAAGAATAAAAAATAAACCTTTCTTGTGGTCGGAACTTTTTTAGCGTTTCCTAAGCGGTCGTCAGTCCATATCCAGTTCAGCAAGTTATGTCATTGTTCGTTTATTTACGGTTTTCATCATAACAGGTTCGAAGACAAATATGTACGTATCAAGAAGATACCAAACTTATTTATATTTTGTCATCATGTCAATAAGTTCGGAAATGAGGGAAGCGTTAAACATAATTATTCACCAAATTGTATATTAAGCTAGTATCTTTAATTAGTTATATCTACACTTAACTACGATGTTGATACTGAAGGTGAGAAAATGTACATATTTATTTTTTGTAGGATTGTTTCCATATATACCTACTGTTTCGTCCGTTAGATAGAAAATATAAGGTAGGTATATAGGTAGGTATAAGTAATGCAAAACAGTTCATAAAATAATAAAATTATAATCTGAGATACTTATACCAGTAAATAATGCGATGAGACGAGTTTGTACATTCATCGTCTTAGGAATTTTAAGATGGGGATAACCCAGACGACGTGTTTGCAATTTGGTAATATTTTAGAACACAAGGATCTTCCAAAGTTGATATAGTTTAAGTAAAACTTCAGTCTTTCATTGTGATGATAAGAAGATAAATAGTTTATTTTAGAAAAAAAAAACCTATTCTTTGTTTCTATTTTCACTGTGAGAGTGAGACCTTATAGTGAATAGAGAGTTCATATTTCTTAATCGCCCGACAAGATTGAATAAAATTTATTCACAAATAAATATTAATAAATTAAATATTCAGTCAAATTAAGAACCAACCTTTTTGATGTTAAACACAGGTCTGGTAGATAGTAAAATCGTGTGTGGTAAAATAATAAAACGCAACTCCAATCTTCTCGGTATTATATTCCATTAGGACAGACTAGAATTTTAATTGCTAGACACAATCCTATGGTACGACAAGGAAGTACTACTTAATGGAACTGGTAGACCCGTTAACTCTCATAGATATAGAACTTTGCATAGGCATGTTCCTAATATAGGCAATAGTTAGATAAGTAGGTAGGTACTATTTCTTGGTACACTTTGCATTTTAATATAGCTTGCCAATCTTTGATCTGGACATCAAATCTTGAAGTCATAGATTTTGTCTTTGAACATATAAAACGTATGTGTATTTACAACTGTATTACTACTTACCGAACTGATCCACTATTAGGGATACGAACGGAATAGATCAAAAAGTAGTTCAGACCGTAATAAATCATTTGTTTTTCGTGTGTGTCGTAGATTACAGATAGCCAAAATAACTCCCTACTTAGGCTAACACTTTATAATAAAATTATGCTACCTACCTTACTTATCTACCGTAACTAATGATGTGCACCGACAAGGTTTGTCGCATCGACATGGAGGCGATATGCACGCGCGGCGACTCCGTGTGCGAGACGTACGCACTGGCCGCTGCGCTGCATTCGCTGCACCTGTACTGCGCGTCCATCGCCGCCGCCCTCATCTGCTGCTGCGCTGCTAAGAGACCTCACTGGTACTTCAAACTTCATCTTAATAACTACAATTTTTTTCGTTGGAAACGGATCACTGTATCGGTGGATACAACTCGGCGGAATACGTCACTTCAATCTGATACCAGGATCCGTAGATACAAACCCCTAAATTAACCGCACCTTCCGAATCAGATGCCAGTTGTGTGAATGCATCACTATTGATAGTCATCGAACCTTAATCTTCTTCTTCAAGTACTTAGTTAAAGATTTTCTAACGTTGCTAAAATAAAATAATGTAGGTAAGTAAATTACTGTACCGACGTGGTAGAGTGCAATCCACCATCTACATTATATCTAATTAAGACGAGATGCATCTAGCATGCAATATTTCGTTAATGGGTTACAACCTGTCTGATTTATAAAATCGCGGATACCCGTGTCAGCGTATAATTTGCAAGAAAATTAAATTAACGTATTTCCTCTACTTAATTGAATTAAACTACGTCAAAATAATGACCTTGTTGTATTTCAAGTTTCAAATTTTCTTCAAACAGGCACGGAAATAGTTGGCGCGCTCAAAATGTACGCGGTGTGGCCAACATTGGTCTTGGCGTGGCGTGGTGCCTAGATGCAGGTGCGGCCACGCTGAGGCCCTCCGAGACGGTCCACCTCGTGGCCTCGCTGATGGCCCCGTTGGCCTGGCTGGCGGCCGCTGCACTCCACGTGGCTCTCTGGACGCGCCGCTCCACCGCGCCCATCCTCTACCTTGCCATATACTGGCTTCTCTCAGCTGCTTCCTCAGCATTTATCATCTACCGACACGTGCGAAGCGGGACGCCGTACTCAAGTATACAGCTATACATCCACGCTGGAGCGGCAATTCTCGCTTTATGCGTGTTCGCAGTGGATTCTACGTGTTTTTATGATGAGGTGATTTATTTCTATAATAAATTGAAAATGCATTATGCATGATATTATGTAACATTTTACCTGTTTACCAGTAATAATGTAGCCAGATGGTTTGTACCTATTGTTAAATATCTTGGGAACGGTAATCGTGACCGTTTCATGTAAGCAGTAGGTATAGTTACACGCCAAAAACTTCACCCCTATGTTATTTTTATATAGTAGCAGTTAAGTCATTTCTAAAACACCTGGGTATCTGAGAATTTCCGACATTACCGTTATCCCTCCTACAAATCTGCAAACAGTTTACCTATTGAAATATTGGATGACATATACTACTTTACAGAATGCAAATTTTCAAAATTAACCTAATTAACGCTGTAGAGGACAAGAGCAAATCGTAATGTATGTAAATAGAAAGTCGCATGCCAACAGCCGGCTCATTACGAAGTAATGCAGAAACGAGCATATTATTTCAATATGTAGTGCGAAGATGGTTGTGGCATTCATTATGATCATAAACGGTGCATGATACGACGCACATGCTAGCTGCGACAGGGATGCATTGATTGATTGCGAAAAACTTTCTTTATTATAAGATAAACAAGCCTGGGCAATACTGGGCATGCTTCCAGCGATATAGTAGATTTTTGAAAGAAAAAATGTTTGAGTTAGACTCTGAAAACAGTGAAAACGTTATACATACATACATATAAGTATACGTTTGTAGTCAAACACATATGTCTAAACAACGTACAATGACCTGAAATAAGATCATCACTAAAAATCTTTTGCAGGCTGAGATCACCACTGAAAATAACGCTACGAAATTCTGTAAGATCACAATATTGATGGACTCGTTATACCAAACGATATCGTAATAATATTTAACCAGCAATGGAGCGTGGGCACTTCCACTCATCTTAATTAATTCGTTTTCTTAACTATTGATTACTGAAACTACAACGACAAGTGATTGTTCTTATTATTCTAAACATTAAAAGTAACCTATATCTCCATAAAAATATTATGTTGTCTGCTTAGCATTTTTATCCAAAAGCGGAACTGGAAATTATTGCGTGTAAAAATGTAAAAGTTCTCTTTATCGTTGTTAGCTACTATAATACATAGGTAGATAGGTAGGTACATACATAGTTCTGTTTATGATCAACATTTTATTTGCCTCATTCTCCAATCTTCAAGCAATGATGAATGGTCTGCGAAATTTAAATTAAATTATAGCATATTTTCTTAGTCCAATTTGACCGGCTTGTTTCTTACATACCTTCTGATATGATACAAACTATTGATTCTTTTTTAATTTATATTTTTACCATAATCTTAACATTGCGAAGGCACTATTAAAACTTATGAATCGCATAAAAGCAGACGTGTGTAGTGTTGCGCTCGGCGCACATTGGCGGCACAGCATGGCAAAGTATTTTTAGGCGAGGAATAAAAATATAAAAGAATAGTAAGGAAATAATGTTGATATTTCAATGTATACAAAATAATACTGCGGTATGCTAAGGCATACCATGTCGGTGGCCTTCGGCAGTTACATATACAGTGTGCACTTACATGTGGGGATTCCGAAGGATTTTAGCCAAACCGAGTTGTCAATGTGCGCCAAGCCTTAGTAGATTATTGTATTACTCATGCGGAAGCCGCGTAGCTCACAGCCAGACGCACTTCCCGACTGGCGCCACTCGCTTCTCCCGGCTTTAGCCATTAACTAAATCTACGACTAAATATAACTGCTAATCATAGGATAAATGGGTGGGAAATACCCTTTTAAGTATTATTATTTCCTTAACTTTATTTGTGGAATAACGTAGCTGCTATAATATTAATGTGAATGGTAAATAAACTTGTTTTTTCAGGTTACTAAACGGTTACACAATCGTCAAAAATCTGCTCCAGAATCTCACAATATATGTTATCAGCATAATAAAACACATTTCTTTTCAAAAATAAGCTTCTTTTGGCTTACACCTCTTTTGTATCGAGGATACGAAACATCGCTAGACAGCGATGACTTAGGAGAATTACCCGAAGAAGAAAAATCCAAAAAATTTTATGAAAAGTTCAAAAAAATATACAATGACTTAAAGGTATTTTTTATATTAATACTTACATTTTTGTCTCAATTTCGGTTTATACTTTTGAAGTTACCGAAACATTGTAGATGTTCTGTGTTTAGATTACAGAAATGACTGAGAAGAGTCCCAGTATGTGGCAATGTTTTATTCGAATCGTTTGGCCGAATTTCTATATCGCCGGCGTAATGAAACTATTTGGAGACATGATAGGCGTTATTCCACCATTGGGGTTAGCCGTAATTATTCAATATATAGAAGAACCTGTTACTTTTGACGATTCTAATACTGCGGTATCAATAGATGAATTCTCAAAAAATGGATACGTCATGTTACTCATCGTTACATTGGCGCTTGTAATACAAGCACTATTGTCTCAAAATTCCACACACTTAGTCACCGTAGAGGGCACCAGACTTAAGACAGCTTTACAGGTATATTTTCTACTAAATGTGTTTTTACTAAATTTTTAGCTCTATCAAGTTATTTTTAAAGTCTCTTAAATATTTTTCAAGAGTATGGTGTATGACAAATGTATGCGCTTGGCATCATGGTCGTCTTCAGATCCAGGCACTGATGAAGAGTCGCCGCTTTTGCATTCTGACGATACAACGCCCACACAATCTGGACTTCTAACAAATCTGATATCTCAGGACACGTATAACATAATGTCGTGTGTTTGGATATGCCACTATGTTTGGGCCATACCACTTAAAGTAAGTTTTATTACTTAAAACATTTTAACCTTTATTACTCATAAAAATAACAAATTAAATACAATGTTTATTTCAGGTAACGGTAATATTATACTTGCTATACACCAAACTCGGGGTAAGCTCAATAATAGGTACAATCGCTAGCATATTTTTCATCACGCCACTGCAATTTTATATCGGCAAGAAGCTTTCCGATAATTCTAAACATATCTCCAAATGTACTGACCACAGAGTTTCAAAAATGGCCGAGATATTGCAAGGAATTAACGTTATAAAGTTATATGTGTGGGAAGACTTGTTTAATGAAAAAATATTACAGTTGAGAGAAGTCGAACTGAAACTACTTAATAAAGATTCGTTGTATTGGGGATTTCTAAGTACGTATGTGCCGAATAACACATAAATGTAAGAAATTTATCAATCAAATAGTTTTGTTGGAGTATTACTTAATCTTATTACATTTTCCATAATATTCTTTCAGCTTTCACAACCCAAGTTTCTACAATATTGGTAACAGTGATAACTTTTACATTGTACTACTTTCTAGAAGATTGTAAAGGTTTGACAGCAGTGAATGTGTTCGCTGGCCTAGCGCTTTTCAATCAACTAACTATCCCGCTATTGATATTACCAGTGACCGTTTTAATGATAATTCAAGCTATGGTAAGCAACTATTAGATACTAAAATATTCCCGTTAAATTGTCTGGTTTTTCTGAGCTGACACTACAAGTAAATAAAAGGAAACCATGAAATGTTTAGGTCAGTACAAAGAGGATCAAGAACTTCTTGGAACTACCAGAATCAAGCAATGTCCGAGAAGACAATAGCGAGGACTTTGTTTCGGAAAATACTTCGAAGAAAGTAAATCATGCATGTAATGAAGTGGACGCTCAGGGCAATACCGTGCTTCCAGAAAAACATGGTTCAATCGATTTGGACAAAGAAGAACAATTTTCGGATGACGAATTTCCTGAACAAGGATTGGAGTATTTAGTTAGGTTTAGAAACGCAGCATTTTCTTGGAAAATGAAGGATAACACATGGTTAGATATATATGATTTAGATATTCCAGCAGGTAATTAAGTGCCTAACTTTTATTTTAATCCAACTAATAGAATGTACTGACGCAAAATAAACGTTTTGATATTTACTTTTAGGTAAACTAATAATGATTGTTGGTGCCACGGGCTCTGGCAAATCTTCATTTTTGTCGGCGGTAATGGGAGAAATGTATCTGGAGCGAGGTGATGTCAGCGTTAATGGGTGAGTTCGAACATATTATGTTCTAGTGCCATCACTGGAAATTACTCTCGATTAACGCTAATAAATGGCCATTGTTTTAGACATTGTTCCATGTGGTACGCGGGGCAGCCGCCCTGGCTACTAGAAGGCTCCATACGAGAGAATGTGGTAATGGGCAGCTCCTGGTGTCCACGGAGATACGCCCGCGTGCTGCGAGCCGCCGGCTTGCGGCCCGACTTACAACTTTTACCGGGTAAGGTTGGATTTAAATCTGAGTCTGTCTTGATGTCCATACAGTTGTCATTGACAGTTCTTAATCCCTCCTCTCAAGGTTTGTTATTTAGTTTTTTTACTACCTATCAGAGTAAAAGTCAGCTAGCCCGGAACATTTGTCGCCTTCAGTTATAAACATAAAAAAATTTAAAGCCATATCCCAAAACACCGTCTATTTGTCCAGCATCAATATAACGAACTTTAACTACGCTACTTTCCTCACTTTATTTTTCTTTACATTCAAAGACGAGAAAATTGGAAAGATAAACAGAATTATTTAACTCATTCTGCGATTTCCGTGCCGGAGATCGA
Source organism: Panoquina ocola ocola (assembly GCA_018249155.1). Taxonomy (NCBI): domain Eukaryota; kingdom Metazoa; phylum Arthropoda; class Insecta; order Lepidoptera; family Hesperiidae; genus Panoquina; species Panoquina ocola. The sequence continues at coordinate 4,447 of DWKA01001826.1, read as the reverse complement.
CTTTCAATCCACTTCGTTGGTTATCACTGCTTATCCTGTCCTACTTACATTAATTCAGAAAATCATTCTGTTCATGCTTAACTTAAAACCTGTAAAATGTAATCGAAATTTAAATAAAGTAGGTAGGTATGATGTAGGTATGTAAATAAACATTTATTTTGTGACTCAGATATTCCAATCAGGTATTTTATTGCGGTGCTAAATGCGGGAATCATGACATGAATTGTAACGCGTGAACGTGGACTATAACTAGCCTACTATGTACTGACTCACTAAGCACGGAGCGGCCACAGGATGTATTCAAAGGTGGCATGCAAAACAATTGCGATCTGTCCTCTGATGATAATATAGCTGTGACGTCACAGCGGCACACGGCGACACAATTCAAATCATACATATTCCATGAGTATAATTAATATCTGTAACAGGAAACTGCTTTGTAAAAAATTAGTTACACAAAATTTCTTATGGAGCGGATATTTATGTATTACACGCTTGTGTATTTCTGTACAATGTCTATTTTGTACGAGCATTTTCTACGTACCCGTAATCTCTGAAAACAATGAAAAATACTATGACTCCTGCCTGAAATTGCTAGGCAACTCCTATGACTTATACTAGTATGTGATAGATACTATTATTCTATTAGGCTTAATAGAAATAGATGAGATGAAAAGGGACATAAATGTTCAGTTACCCTTAGACGAGCCTAACACCAAACGCATTGCGGTTCAAAACGATACTTGCTTTATAACTTGGTCAAGTATAGCCCGTAGTACTAACATTGTGATGGCGAATACTGTTATCGAGCTGTTTTCACCTCGCGCAGCAAAGGTTTTAACTACAAAACCTACTTTAACACTTTCTCCTCCTCCCGCATAAGCTATACTATATACATATAGGTACCAAACCTATTATATTTTATCGAAATTCTCCGTTGGTAATCGAAGTCGTTTAAGTATTTTTGCTTCTTATGTAACTAAGTATTTTTGTGATAGATACAGTAATCCTTATTTAGGTAGGAAAATGTTTATTTTATTTCTTTTAAATGTTTATGGTTATGTCCCGCGAAGTCATTAACAGTCATTAACATGACATTGTCGCCATAAGTAGGTAGGTACTGGCACGAAAAATACAATTTGGTTTTTATAATTTGTAATAATTATGTAGGTAAAGTATTGTACAGGTAAGAGAATTTATAATTTAAGTGAAACAAAATTTAAATTTTATCTATTTACAGAGCTAGCTGTCGAATGGGTACTACGTAATTCTGACAGAATACATTTATTTTAAATATCATATTAGTCATTAAAATGTGTTAATGTATTCTATAATCAACAGAGGGAGACAACACGAGGCTAGGCACTCACGGCGTACCGTTGTCGGGCGGTCAGCGCGTGCGCGTGTGCGTGGCGCGGGCGTTGTACGCGCGCGCGCGGCTCGCGGCGCTCGACGAGCCGCTCGGCGCGCTCGACGCGGCGCTGGCGCGGCACGTGGTGGCTCGGGGACTATTGCCCGCCGCGCGCGCCGGTCGTACAGTCCTACTCGCTACTAACAGGCTCGAACTGCTGCACTATGCTGATCTGGTAAATATTACCTACCAATGATCTAAATTCAAAATCATTTTATTGTAGGTTCATATCTCTTTCGGAGATTTTTCACCCAGGACCGGCCGGAGTAGCGCCGGTTAGTGAGGCCCAATAGCAGACACTAAAGGGCTGATAGATAGATAGGTACAAAATAGTTATCATAAGCAGGTTGGACTGTAGTTGGATATTAGGTATGCCACGAGTGGCAAATTTTTTGACCGCTTCCCTGTGGTTATTAATTTAGTCAACAGTTTTAAATTAATTTCAAAAACTATACCTCCGAGCAGCATAATAACTTCTAACATTTAGATTGGCCACTAACGCCACTAACTCCTAAACCAACCCTTCCGTCGTTCGAAGTTCGTTTATTTGTTCAATTACAGATGCATGCCATGTGCATGATATAATGCAATTCATGACAATAATCATGACAAATGAATTACAAATCAATATACTTCCGATTATTCTCGGGAAATAGGAATTCAACTGATTTCATCAAAACAATGCGATCATCACGATACATTGTTCAGAAATCTCTATTGATCTCTCTTCCGATTTACGATTATAATTCGCTAAACAATCATACATTGGTGAATCCTGGCGCAATGTATCCAGAAGATGTAATTTAAACCATAAACTGGTACATAACATATAACATAATAATATCTTGCATTTGGTACGTAGGTACTTACCGGTTGTTGTCTGGGCGATACAGGATCCTAAGGCTTCCGTCGTCGGAAAACAGATTGACCCCTTTGTATTACTTTAGCTGCATTGTAGTTGTAAGCTGTTCAATTCAAAGAAAGAGGTTAATCGTTTCTTATACTCTTAAATGGGACTTTGTTCTCGTTATGGGATTACCTACATTTCTGGTGGAAAAATGTCTATACCATCCTGTATTCTAATATGCATGACTCTAATCGCCTGTTCGTTTGTTGACTATTTACAGTTGATTGTACTCAATTAACATATTTGTCTATGGTCACACACTTGCTAGATTTCCTTTTATGGAAAACATATTGAACTCGAAAGCCCATTATTAACAACCACATGAACGTTTGCCCCTCCTGGTGATTATACCCGGATGCTTCACAAATCATACCGCATGTACTGGGCTCATCCAGTTTAAAAGTTAATACTTAATGATTTTCATGTGTCATTTTAATATGTACCTATAAGTATTGAAAAATTATTTAGGAATCTAACTTTAAAGTACATACTTAGGTACATTTTGTTTGCTACTACCACCTTTTCGTAACAGTGCCTTGTCCTCTTAATTCAGGTAATAGTTATGGAAGATGGGAGAGTGAGTGGGATGGGTCCGGCGAGCGCGGCGAGTGCAGGGGGCGCAGGGGGCGCACTGGGCGAGTGGCTGCGGCTGGCGGCGGCGGCGCGCGCGGCGGCCGCGCGGGGGGGCGCCGGACCCCCGGGCGGGACCGCACGAGAGCGCCTGCAGCTGGTCCGCGCGCTCAGCCGCATCAAGCTGCAACGCGGAACCTCTGATGATGCCACGGTATTCACTACCACAAAGTATTGCAGTAGAAAACTACTTGGTAATTGAAGGACCTTGAAAGCTATCAAGATTTCAGATTTTATTTTCATGACTAGCTAGATAGGTATGTTATTTACCTATGTAGGTTTTGACAGAAACTATTTAATAAATCGTTATATTTTTCTACATGTTACAATTGAATATTTTGGTCCTTCGAGCCGCTATAGATTTTGTATTGCAATGATGTCTATTGCAGGTCGTTAGTACATATTATTATTCAATATTCAAGTTATATGTACTGTAGGTGGGTATCAGCGAGGCGGCGGGCGCGCACCTGCTGGCCGAGGTGCCGACGTGCGCGGGCGGCAGCTGGCGGCGGCCGGCGCGCCGCGCGCGCGCCCCGCTCGCCCGCCAGCTCTCCTCACCGCCGCCCTCGCAACACAACGCTAAGTAATACTCATTGTTGTTTAGTACCACTGTAAGGCCCTCACTCTAACAAAATGTAGACGAGACGAGCGGAGAGGAGATGTTTTTTAAACAACCAATAAAATTTCGCTATCAGTACATCTCGTCTCCGCTAAGCTGCTGTGGAAATCGCTAAGCGGAGACGATATGTATTGATAGCGAAATTTCATTGGTTGTTTAAAAACATCTCTCCGCTCGTCTCGTCTCCGCTTTGGTGGAATGTGGGTCTAACTGTATTTACAGACTAGAATTTAGCCTAACATTTGTGTCAGATGGCGGCGCGAAGTGCGGCGCGCAGTCAGTGCGGACGAGTCCAACGCGGGCTCGCGGCGGCTGCTGCGGGCGCGCACGCATCGGACATTGTCTAGGTATATCTAATACTAGGAACAGGGGAACAATGGGTCACGCTTTTTTCAAAGTCACGACACAACAACAACAAAAATTTACGACAACAATTTTTTTAACGTTCTCTACATTCCCAAGCGGCGCATCGACTGACGTGGGGGTGATAATAATATGGTCAAGCACTAATCTACAGTAAAATAGACACAGCCATTGATCTGCTTTTTATGCCCATGAATGACTGTTGCCACAATCACCCGATATCTCTACCGCAACATCGTTGAGTGTAGGTACACCGCCTGAAGTTTGACTAGGAGATAATGCGTTTAGCAGTACGTCTGCCTTTGTTGCTGTGCAGTTATTGTATAGTGCGAAAACCCATCTTTCATCTCATTGTTAAGATGTGTTCTTTTATAGTTTTTCTATGTAGTCAACTGCATAGTCACGGGGTTTACATATACCTACGTACGAAGTATTGCTTATAAAAAGAGTCCGGTAGTGGATTAAATAATTTATTATAAAAACATGTTATTTCACCAGATGGACGCCCAAAACCTTA
>DWKA01001825.1:0-11631 GCA_018249155.1 Panoquina ocola ocola | reverse complement strand
CTATCTCACTGCCCGAATTCTGAATCTGCTCACTATCGAATGGTTTTGAACCTTATTGCAACGACTAAGAATTCAATGTAGAAAGTATAAATTCCTTCCGTGCACAGTCCATATATACAAAGTCCTTGGTCACACCATTAAAACAAGTTATACATCCTTGTCAAAACACACGTCACGTCAAACGAAGCTCTGGACTAGATATAATTTCTTAATAGTACGTCTAATTTGGTGTCAAGAGATCAAACAACATCACCTTTTAAATGGCGAGTGACATCATCCCAGACGCTGTAAATGGTATCATAGGTAACCTGATTAGACAAGTTTAAATACCTAATGAGTGACTAGGTGTGTGTGTACATTTAAAAAATGGTGACGCCTATCTCCTTCTGTATCTTGTGATGATGAATGATGTATTTAACGTTACTGATGTCCTTGGGACTACTAACAATTAGGTCAATGTAATTTCAATTAATCTATACTAATATTATTAAGAGGAAAGATTTGATTGTCTGTTTTAATTGAACTTTGACACCATAGGAAGGACATCGGATAGTTTTTATCCCGTAATTAAGTCCTAAAGGGGATGTAAGGGATATTTTTCCTGAAATGAATCGAGGGCCTGTATGCTAGTGTTTTATATACCCATGACTCGAGAACAAACCGTTATCTAAATGTCTGATCGGGCCAGGAATCAAACCCAGGACCAGTAGCTTCGCAGGCGTCACTACCAACTAGACATCGATATCCGGCTAATTCGTATAATCTTTTGGACATTAATGTAAGTAATGTTGTAGGCATAACCTAGTTTGTCTTGAGATAAACATATCTTGTCAATTACATAACCCTTGACGATGACGTGTCCATTCCCATCAACAACATCGTCATCGCTGAATCATTTGTGTGTGACGATTACGGTAATTAAGTATCTACAGTTCAATCAATACCTACAAATCAATTAGCGCTCAAGACATCAATTAGTGTCGATCAAATGACGCGAAGATGATTATAAACTGGTCTAACAATTAATGCTCGAAGGTATTTTTATCCTACTTATTTAGTTTGGATTTTTTATTTATTAACATTAGGTGTACCGTCGATGGTGCAATTGATGGTATCTGATGACGTCATTGGAAGGGGTAACGCACCCGTTGACAGACTATACAAAATGGCTACCGAAATTCCAAAGAAATTCAACATTGATTTAAAACGTCAAGTTACTAAAGAAAACATAAGTATCTACTACCTTGGGATTTTATGAGGAATGATTGGCAACCAACTTGACGGTAAAATGCCACCTTTACCCATAGTCATAAGCAACACTCGTTATGTTTAATAATCTACATTTAATAGAAAAAGTAAAAATAACACGATTGTTTTAAGAAGTCTACATTATGCACTAAAATTAAGATGGTTTCAAAGGCTCATAAGTTTTTCAACTATTATTATTATAATCTTGTTCATTATCAATCGGGTGTAGGGTAAGCATGGACTCATGGATAGTTGAATAAACTGATGAGTCTCCATCCAACTGAAAACGTATCAGTTTCTACACATCGGCATCATTACATCATCGACACAGTAGCCTCAGAGCGAGATGTGTCAACGCGTATCATGTTTCTCGTGCGTTAAACTAGGAACTAACTTGTAAATAGTCCGGATTTCAATCATTAACAACATCACCAATTACGTCATAAATGACTAATCCTATCGATGAAGTTCTAGCTCGATGACATCACCTGTGTTCAAGGAGCATTCGGTGTGGGTAGTTGTTGCAGTTTGACCGAGTTTCTTGTATTGTGGGCATTATCGGTTGCACTTAAGCTCGTGTACGTTATTGTGAAGGTTGTAGGTTTCGTTGTAGGTGTTCTTTATAACCTGGTCGTGAATCTAATTAATAAATCCCTGATATAGACTAGCACGTGTATGATACATGAAGGATATAAAAAAGTGTCTAAATATTTTATTTTGAAAATTATTTTTTTTATTAAAATATACACTAAATTTATAAATTATAAGGTTTACATTAAAGTAGCGCTATATGTTAATGTGGACTTTTGTAAATCCAACACAAATTTTGCAAAAAGTTGACAACCAAAGTAAAATCACAATTTCTGTCCCTACAAGAAATGATGCGAAAACATAACGTTACAAGCTTAGGAATTCATGAAAAGTCAACGTTTCGTATCTAAATTCAAACACGAGAGATGCAGTTATCTCTGAACGCCAAGATTGTGAAGATACTCTTGTACGTCACGCTATGTCATTGCATTGCCGGGCGCAGTTTGCTTTAATGAATAATGCCATTATGTGCAAATATTATGTGAATGTGATTCATACAGAACAATTCCATTAAAACCAGTGGCGAAAGACGATGTTCATTTCACGCGAGTTGAGCATCTGGTATGGAATGTTAGTGAATATGATGAGTCTTTGTATGGAAATTTTGTGGTGAATGCGTTAACTGTTCGTAGGTTGGACGAAGATGAACATTACATACAATAGGAATTACTGTATAGCATATTATTACATCTCTTTACTCTCGGACATTATGCCTCAATAGTTAATCCTATGATCACACGACATTAAAGTTACTTAACTACGACGATCACACGGTGCGCTTAACAAAAATCAGGCAGAGCTTTACTCGGCTCAATAAGCAGTGAAATATTTCAACTTCCACCCAAAATCGACATCAGGATCAGTGAATATATCCCGTGCCAACGATAATATTACAATGTGGTTTAATTAAATTTCCGATATAAAATAAAATCCAATATTTATTAATGCCACATATAAAGGAAACAAAAGTAATGAAATGCAAGTAAGCATGCACCGCGACGATGTTACTTCTTAAAGATTATTACAGAAAGCCTATTTGTCACTCGCACTGCAGTAGCAATGGAAAAGGTTGTATTAACTAATGCAACATGAGTGGAGAAGACTTAATGTGCTGATACGTAAGTATGTGAGCGATATGACGTGAAGTGAGCGATAATGCGGCAAAGGAAAGAAGCGTTCATAGAAAGTATCTATTCGAGTATTCAGCTATTCACATTTGCCTTGAAGTGCTAGTTGAAGCCAGTTTTAGATTATTTCCAGTGCTCTTATATCTCACGTGTTGAATACAATTCGTATCTATAAGTGTTACGAGTAGTAGAAGTGTTGTAATAGATTTCTTAACAATTGTACTCATTTCTACTGCTCTTGTTATTAAAGTTGATAAGGAAATCATAAATATGTCGGCAGTTTATTTCAAAACGAAATTCTAAAACATAAGCAAAATTATAATTCAGATCAATTTCTCAAGTATTTTTTATTTTATTGCAGTAATATTGTCACTAAGGTTTAATTCTAAAGTGTAATAAAAACACAAAGTCATCTCTCACAAAGTGGCACCGAAGCAAGCATAAAAGTTTCATCGAATATTTCACCTGCACTCACTTGAACTTTATGCAAACAATTTCAATATTAGCGTTCGGTGATTAAATTTTAAACATTCCGCGGTCCAATGAAATGAAAAGCAATCCCCGGATGCAAGCTCCGGCTGCTTTCGTTTGGCATCTCTTGTTTTAGAATTATGTACTGCCGCATGTATACGTATCGTTTCATTAGGTTTTAAACTGAAATGCTCAATTTTTTTTATGAATATGTCGCAACGTCCTGTATATTTGGTCATTCGAAAGATCACTTGAATTTTCTCATTCGATCAATGTTGAACACGGTCAGTTTGAGTCTATATTAATTATTGTGTTTGTTATTCACTGATTGTAAAGACTTCGTTTTTATAGTACGTCCAACATTTTCATTTACTTTGCATTAATAATAGTGTCATTACTTTAACCTGTTTGCTGATAAATATATTTTAAATCCTGAACAGTCTGTTATACAGTGTCAATTAATTAAACCTTATCCCTCAATAAATCATTAGCATTACAAGCGATTTCAGGTATTACGGGGTTTTGTGCCAATCATCAACGAGCTATTATTGCTTCACTCTTTGCGAAGTTCGCACAATCATTTACTGGTGTTTTCACCATTTTTGTAAATTGTTCTTCATTACCTAAACACGGGTTCACATCTGCAAAACACGGAGTTTGTTTTAAATTCAATTAGACCTACAAAAAAATCTACATTTCACGGGTCGCATAAAAACAAAAGTTTATTTTTCTTTGTTCCCTTCTCTAAACTGATCGTTATGTCAAATCTTTCAGCCAGCACTCCCGGTTTGGTACAAAAGCAAAGTCTCCAGGGTTACGGAATAAACCAGTAATTTATGCTTCGTCGGCGGACACGGCGCCGGCTCTGTTGCGGCCTCGTTTTTCGCCCTCGAATCAATTTCCACGATTACGTCACCTCCTCCCCTTGGGCCCACCTCCCCTAATCCATACTCTTGTAGTATCAGGGATATGGCTATTTCCGCTCCTTATACAGCATTGTCAAATACGTTGAGTATTGTATTGCTCCGATTTACGTAAGTGTTGTGTACACATACATCGGCTATTGGCCTGTCAACTTTAGTTTTATGTTACTTAGTATCGAGTATAGTGTGATTTTTAATATTAACTACATTTCTATAATTCATTAATTGCCATTTATGTCATAGCTTATCTTAACGGTTTTGGTGCTGTTGATAGCAAAATTTGTTTAAATTTGCTTGCTATTGCTAAATTACATGTTCACTTACTAGTAGTAGTAGTTCTTTATAGCAATTGTTTTATTCAATGTTCAATATGAGAAAAACGAAACGGGTGATTGTAACATCGGTGATCAGACCATTCGCACATTCATTGGGAATTTGACTGGTTAGGTTAGAGAGAAACCTTTCTTCTATGCTAAATCTACGCACGGCAACAGAAACAAACCAGGTACACTACACACGGTGTATGATTGAACGTTAGCAGGTATTCGTGCCCTATCATAATAATGTGAGATTAAAATAAATCCTAAGCACCTTGCTCACATACCGCCGATGAGGAAATTATTAGATAATCGTAAATAATCTATTCTTGATATTAGAACATCGGTGTATTTAGGCCAACAAAATCAATAAGTGTGTCTTCCGACTGAAATTTGAGCAGAATAATGATGTATCTTTAGAAACTGATATTGAGTTTATATTTGTATCGTTCCTCAAGCAGTAATAGTATTTTTACATCTTAATTTAAGCAAATATTTCTGCTTAAATTTAACGCTGTATTATGTTGAAATTCATCATGCGTGACAACTGTTAGACGTAGATTTGATCTAGGTTTATCATAGAACAGATCTTTCCATTTGTACTGGTGTAGTGAAACCTGCTTAACATGACGCGTTGTAAAAACTTCCTAAGACTGACGAAGACGTACGAGCGGCCCACCGCCGGCCTAAAACAAACAACCGAATGTTCTCAACATACATTACACAAACCCGTTATTGAGGTGCTACATCATTTTATTTACAGGTTAATGCGGGCAGTGCAGTAAACTGTATGAAACAATTGAGCTATTTTTACCACTATATACACACACCGACCAACATAATGGAGTAAATTTTACGTTCCACTTCACTCGAACTCGAACATTAATATATCTTGTGTGTCTATGAATTTTCTATGTACAAAACGAACCTTCTGCGCTATTTTCGAGAACATGTCGCGATTTGCTAAGAATACTCGATGATGTATTTGTTGTACTTCACGCAACAACAATGCTTTGTTGACAAACGGATTGATTTATACATCAAATTTGGCATGCGGTGATTAGTTTAACGTAAGTTACGTAATTTCGAGCTGTTCAATGTAATGACCCCGGATTCATCAAATTATTACGTTTGTTTAGCTTCAGCTAAAGCAAACAGCGCCGATCTAATTGACTCAGCAAGATAGAAGAGTATGTACCAACTCTACAATGTGTATTATTATCTATTTTATGTTTAGCTGGCAATTCATTTATCAATATAGTTCATATGGTGGCATTCGGTAATCTACAATCTTTTTTAACTCGTGGATCATTAGTCACATGATTTCTGATGTTCCCAGACACATAGAAACGAATTCCGAGACATGTTTTGCGACGTGCAGAAATAGAACGCAGCGGGTACTATGTGATCTCCCTGCGTGACGCCCGCCCAAGCTTGCATCTCACTCTGTCTTAAAACCTGGAAATATACCTTTCCTGTTCTTGCACACTCAGTTCATTGTTTTAAAGCGTAGCTCCGCTGGCCGGCGGACTGAAATAGGTCGGGAGCGTCCGAAACAGACGGTTCAAGATATCGAAAGCTATCGCGAGGTCACTGCCGGAAATTCATGGACGAATTCAAATTTGAAAGATTGCTTTATATTCCGTTTTCAGCGTAATGTTTAGAATATTTTTTGTTGATTATAAACAGTACACGGTAAATTAAGAAATTTGACATTGTTTACACAATGAGCGTTAATGCGTAACCTTATCAACTTCAAACACTTGCTCACAATAGCTAATATTAACGTTATGCACTTAAAATAGAGCAATATACAACCCTCGTATTGTGTTTCATTCGACTGCAATAAGCAATTAGCAGATTGTTTCCATAACTGTACGGCGTTATGTACGTGTAACAAATTGTACTAGCTCTCATTTGCTCGCATTACATTACAATACGAAACACTAATGGACGCCATTTCGTCGGGTCTCGGGACCGTGGGTTTCTTCGACATTGTGATTGCGATCCCTTTTATAGCACCGGGTAATTTAACAGGCCGTACAAAAGTGCCGGTATTAACATTGAAAAATGTACATTTCGATGAGTTACCGTGTAAATTTATCAGCATATTTCAATCAACGCCATTTCTGACGTTAACCTTAATGATATCAATATCACGATCTTAATAGCAAGTCGTCAATCTGGGTTTCCTGAAGTTCTTATCTGGTTTAGGGAATAAAATATTCTGAAAGTCTCCAAGGCGTATGAAGTTTAAATTGTACATATACTTTACGCCCTAAAGTTTAGAGTCTAGATATGTTTATTTCAGTAATCACCAGCAGTGCTTTGTGGGTTTTCTCATCTGTTTTTTCTATAGATTAATTCTATTCGCTCGTTTCGTGAAAACAGTTCGTTATGTGAGAATTACCATTATTCGTCTCCTAAATATCTTCACGTTTTATCTTTTTACGCTCATCGCACTTCACGCTTTTGTTTCTTTGAAATGTATAGTGATGTTTTATCAACAAAATTTACAACACTTTAAGACTTTGTAATGGTTTAAGACCTATTAGTAATTTGTCATTCAGCTGTTGTTGAAACGTAGCTATCAGTTTATGGAATATTCGATTTTGTACAGTACTTTGACGTACAAATTTAATATTTTTTCTACATATATATTTAGAAGCGTTATGACTTATGTCTGTGTTCTCGTATGTATTTGAAGACTGCTAGTAAAATGTTCTTTGGGGAACACTGAATTACGTGTCGTAGGGCGTGAACCGAGGAAACTTCATGAATTTTGATGAGTGCCGATTCGACATCATTTCACAATATAACAGGAATTTTTCGTAGCGATGTTGTTTTTACCTTTTGCCAGAAAAACTTTTTAAGGACTTTCTATTTAATATCAGTACATTAGTTAGTAAATGTATGAAGTGAAATAATATATCACAATGGCTGTAGAAACGTTATAATTGATTGCTATTTAGATAATTATGTATGTCGGAATCCCAAAACACCCTTCTGACCGAAGATAATAATGTTTATAACAAAAATACCTAAGTACATAGAAGCAATGTTTAAATCGTAAGGAATTTTTTTCATCCACGTTGATGTAGGGCCCTGATCTATTTCAAGTCATAAACACTCGTCACGTCTACGTCCTACTCACGTTTGACTTGTGACATAATTCGACATCACTCGTGTTTACACCTACCTATCATACGATACATTTGTTTGCATCATGAAGTCTCTAAGCCCACAGAAATTCAACACAATGCATCGTTGCCAAACTTCGGTTCCTTTAGAAACTATACACCAATTTAACTACTAGATATGTTGCCTAGACCGCCCTTTGGCAGGCGATGTTGCCAGTATCGCGACCAGCTCAAACTGAGCTCTGATAGTTCATTGGCTTTCACTTCTGTAATCGCCTGTTCCCACTCCAGAGGGGTGTGAGGGAGTTCTTGTTCTCTAGCCACTCTATAGTTGGCACACACGCACGCGTCTGCCTCGATTAATGTTTTGTTACTCCGCGGTTCTGTTACCTACTAAACCTATATAAGTATTCGTATATTGGTAAATGATTGTGCCCATTTATCATCTAGTATAGGTAGGGTGCCAAACATCGCAGTAGTTGTTCTTTTGATTAACAATGTTTGAGATTCTGTCATGTGCTAGTGTCGTGGGCATACTATCGTTTTCAAACGAGAATGCGGAAAACAACCTCAAGCTATTTCTCTTATTACTATTCGATGCATCGCCAAAGGTGTATCGATTGCTCGAAGCATTTGAATTTCATTCTTCTAAAAGTAATCAAAGAGTGTTTTTAGTGGTGACTCTTTCTATGTATCATTTTTACAGTAGTTGCTTCGATGTAATTCGAATATACACGTGCTGTTTAAAAATAAAACTAGATTTGCGATCAAAGCCCTTGCAACAGCTATTGGGCAATCGGAATTCTCCACCCATAGCACATTTTGTGACGTGCCTAGTAGTTTTGACGTTTCGCAGACGTCAATGCGAGACGATGTGACGCTAAAAGTGTTCCAGACGTGTCGTAATACTCCTATTTGACACATTATACCAATAATAATAATTATAAATAAAATACATCATCGACGATGACGTTAGTTTACTTTCAACAGTTACAGCTGATTTGTTTGTTTTTAGAACGGCACCGGTATTGTTAGCAATAGTACTATCTTTAGTACATTTAGCGAGCATGTGACATATTTATTTAATACATGTCATTCATGTTTATTCTTGTCAGCCAATTAAATGTTTCGTGGGTGACTTGTGGCGTTGCGGCGTCGACGTTCCGTCGTGTGAGCAGTCTAGTTATGCCAATTCTTTGTATCTCTATGTTTAGTGTTTACTATCACGAGACTTTCTATACTTTGCAGCAATTTAGTTAAATGACACCGTTTTAATTGCTCGTTTGAAATTCCACTTCTTTCCATCGTCACGTATTAGTCACCGACATGAAATTCGTGTCATCGTGTTCGTTATATAAGATAAATTCGTCTATGACGTTTAATTATTCTAATATTATTTATTATTTTACTCCGCTGGTTTATGCTGAAAGTGCATTACTTTATTTTAAAGCATTTTATTTCATAGCTGCCGTCTCCAGGGATTGGCTAGCACCGGCTTTAGATATCTCTCCATCGCAAATAAGACGCTTAAACGGTTGTTTGTTTACGACACTCGATTTAAGATGAGATTGAGGTCCTCTGTCGCATACAGTGCCTCGTTTAGCAAAATTTAGATATCTCTTCAATTCTAAATATATTCTTTTAAATTGAATTTCAAAAGAGTATACCGGAGTAAACCTTTTTAGGACAGAGGAGATAAATCAGTTAAATCTTTTAGAAAATTTTATTATCATTACCATCTTAAATTCTTAATAATATTAAGAGGATTAGGTATTCCTGAAATAGTAAATTTCGTTTGGTAAACTATGGGACTAATAACTTATAGAAATATTATAGGTACTTTCTTAGTCCATCGTTACTAAATTTTAAAATTAATGCGTGAAACACGTATATTAGTAAGTTTACACTATTCGTCTGTCATTGAGATATTAAATTCTATATGTAGGTAGGTATATAAAATGTAATCTTTTTCCGTAACACGTGTATGACATTTTGACAGAGACATGTTGTATACTTGTATACTAGTGATCTGTTCTTGTCTATTCTAGTTTCATGTTGTTTTCTAACTTCAAAAAAGAGGCAGTTCTCTATTCATGTTGACTTTTTAGACGCTTTAATTTTTAATGTTTTTTACATTATACTCGTAGCTCCAACATATTATTATATGAACCGATTTAGATGTTTTTCATTTGAAAGATTTCAAGTATATTATTATCCTGTTCCTGATAAGTCTTTATAGTTTTAAAATCCAGTTTAAACCATCAATAATTGAGGAAAATTTTAGAAAATTTATCGGTGTGCATATCTTTGTGCCGTTTGCTTTGCTAACTTCATTCGGAATCGTGATAGAACAAAACCACCTTTTATTTCATTTGAAGTCGGTTTTTTTAGAAATTATTCATCATGAAGTTACCCTTTCACCCTCAAATCATGAAAAGGACAGCATTGGTAATAAAAAATAAAAGATATTTTATGAAACCTATTTCAAATAATATTTGCTACAGTCCTTGTTTTTTCTACGTCTCGTTTAATGAAAATAATTCCATACGCCGTTTTGAGACCAAAACCAATACACGTAAAGACGAATTTTGTTTGTAGCTTCCATTTTGTGCACTTTGATTTTATGGTTAGAAGTAATACTGCGGTAGGATAAAAATTGAACTCTGTCGGTGTTCTGAGTCAATGCGAGGTCATTTTTACAGTTTATTATGTACTCATTTTGTATATTATTTTATTACGAATGTTGTCTTTACTTTCTTAAAAAATATAACGTCTGACTTTTTGAACCATAGCGGTATTAATGTAGTACCAAATTGTGATTAATTTCGCTTTTTCATTTCACTGTATATGTGTATTAATCAATTGGTAAGTGAGATGGACAAAACGAACATAAATATTTTTTTATCTGAACCACTCTGAACTGTGTTTATTCTTTTAACACCTCTGTTCGTTTGACGCCTGTTAATATTATTTGTTTTCTTAATTACGCTTTATTTTATATTACCTCTTCAAAATTAGTCACAATTATTTTAGATTTCAACCTTCCACTACCTATTTAGTCTGTGAAAATTATTCACAATTCCATGCACACTGGCGCATCAGTTTAATACCTTAGACACGGAACTGTGTAATTATTATGAAATTCCAAAGCCCACGCTTAAAACTGACCACCTGAAACTGACTGACCGCTTTTGAGGCAAACGTTTACAACGGCCAGAGGAAGCCATTCTTGCTAAATGCGAACACAGTGCCAATATACTTTGTACGAACACATATCTTGTGCCTCACGGCATAAAGGTTATTTTCCCGTGTTCTGTTGGATATTGCGGAAGTTACAGGGTCTAAATATATCGCCCTCGTGCTAGGGTATTGACCGTGAGTGTAAATTCTGGATTTGAAAAGGAAATGCAGCGTTCGAGGGAGGAGACACGGGAAACGAGTTTAGTGAGATAATAAAATTTACACTTTTATGGTAGTGGATATTGTTCTCTCAATTTAGCGTATTGTTAAGTAACTTTGTGGTCGTAGATGTAGACTAACTGAACCTTATTGAAATGTATGTACGTACGCAACGGTTAAGCCGTTAGTGTTTGTAAAATTTGACTCTTTTGTCTTAGAAGGTTGCAGACCCCTAACGTATTTAGAGAATAGCGGGTCTAAAATGGAAGCTTTACACGAATCATAATATGATCCTAGTATGAATCTAACGTAAAATGCGAATGATTCACCTGCAATTTATATTAGGAATACTGCTCTTTGACAGTTTTGTATGTAAATTCGTAAAATGGTCTACAATATAGGAATTGCGTTGATG
>DWKA01001824.1:0-11632 GCA_018249155.1 Panoquina ocola ocola | reverse complement strand
TTTCTGCGTCCAACGATGTATATAACTCATTTTGATCAAAATGGCGCTTTAGCATTTTACGCTTTCCACTGACGATTTGTATGTGTGCAAGTGTTTATTTTATTATTTATTTTTATGACCTACACAGAGCTTCTTTTGTTAGATACGGTGGCTCATAATTTTACTGCCATCAACAATAGTATTCTTAGCAATGTTTGCAAATAAAGACGTCATTTTTTACGTTCTCGGAAAGGCAAACGTTTCTAGTTATGACGTGTGATGGATGGTTTCGATTCAGGTAAGCGGGCGGCTGGGTTTATGGGGCAAAAACTCAAACACAAATATTTTGTTCGACAAAGGGACCCTTGAATACGAATCGGTCACAGCAGTTTAACAGACGTAATAGGCGTTTTTGTATCAATAGTCATTAATAAAAATTTGGCCTCATTAATAATCAGCCGAGCGAGAGAATCGCTTTCATGCCGCTAAAAGCTGCCTCTGATTTTTATTTCTAACTGTAACGTTCGCATTAATAACGTTTAACGTTTTCATTTTGGTCACAATAATGCGTCACGACTAAAAAGGGGTCTTGATTTTGACACGAGTACAATTAATATCTTTACGGGGAAAGAGGCGAGTTCCGCAGTAGATATTTTATTGTATTAAACAATACATATTAACATATAATTATATATTAAACAATACAAAAGTGGCACTATATAAAAATTTCAAAAATTTTGTTAATCAGTTAAAAATGTAATTAATCCAGTGATTTATTATATAATCCAGCGACACACGATTTTTATTTAATTTGTGGATAACAATGTTACTCGATATAAGTTACATCTCAAATAAAGTAATAATATGACGTACCTACTGACGTCAGTGACACACGTCAGGTAGTATAAAACTCGCCGTATCTGCGCCGTATCTTCGCGGCGCCTTATTGTGTGGGCGTCCTCCCTAAGAATGTCTTTTTGTCTATCAAATTACTCTTAATGATCTCATTCACACAAATATCATAGCCATCAAAGCTATAATATTAGATTAATTTCTTGCTAAAATTTATTAATATTACATCACAAGAATATCAAAGAAACGACGTCAGTGTAATTAGTGTTAACTATAATTACAGACCCTTTTGTCTTTCAGTAGCTGTCCATCACTAATGATACAAAAACCGTTTGACATAAAACATTAGAAGCCCAACATGATTAACATACATCAAGTGTGAAATCCTATTAATAGAAGATAAGAAGCGGAAAATAATGTATGTTTATTTTTATTTCAGGTAAACCTTGCTGTTCCGAACTGGGGATCTGGGTTCAAATCCTGAATGTCATTTTTTATCCTTCAACGTGCGTGAAATGTATGTGAAATTTATTTCTTATATTTATTGACTTACTTCAGTTAAGGTAAATAATGACGGGAAACTTTTTAATTCGATGGTATTCATAATGTTCACAAAAGTTAGTGAAGTATCAAGTTAATTGTAGCATAAACGTAACGGTCTATGGCTTTGAGCATCCTCATTGATTAAAACTATAAAAAAGTACTAAGTTCGGTTTCCGGCGGAAATGCTAGTTGAACAAATGGAAAAATAGGTTAAATATCATAGAACTAAGCACATAATAATATTTTTACAATCATAGATCGTTTTATAAAAATAAAAAAACCAACTGAAGCACACTTTCATATTTCGTAGAGCCATTATATTCCCCTAATAAAAGGCTAAAAGGTCGGACCTTACAAAAGCCAGCAGCCGAGCGCTCTCGAATACTCGCTCTTGTATCGCTAATTCATTTGGACGTCTGCATTACCGGAGGATTGTATTCAGCGTGGAAAAATTAAGTAATTCATTCAACTCGAAAGGGTGGGATGTTTGTATCTGACGTAAAAATGCCGAGCGCACCCGACATTCGAAGTACGCATCGCTGGCCCCACGGGACGTCCGTCGCTCCGCATACCCATTCCGATGTTTAGATAACCATATTAATAAAATAAGTCCCTATTCTTTTATACAGCGGACGATCTACATTTTTATGTTCACTGCTTCGGATTGTTTCCTGCCTTATTTATAGGGCCGAAGTAAAATGTTAATTCAATTAATTAATGTGCGTACGCGCTCTTTGTTAAGATTGTATCAATTTGATGTGCATGTGTTTTGCATAATGAAGCGCCCTAAATGGCTTTGTTTTGTTGTTAGCTGTCCACTATCGTGGTGCATACATGCAGCTATTCGAGATAGTTTTGGTTGATACCGTTTATTTATAGATAGACTGCGATGACCGTACGAGCGGTTAAATTGGCGGCGATACAGCTTTCGTGCGCGTTTTAACTGTTTTATAAAACCGTTAGAGCCTGCGAGAGGGACAATACGACGCTTTCTCAGTTAGAGGAAAAATTGCATCTGTCAGTAGAAATGAAGGATATGTGTCAAGCGTTTTCGAGCCCGCTGCGGCCTTTCCGTGTTGTTCGGAGCGGCCACACGAGTGCTGAGTAAGCAAACGCGGCGCAGCCTCGGACGGTACAGGGACTAATGAAGATATGCGAGTGCACTCGAGCATGTAAACAAGCGAGTCCCAAGCCTCAGTTCCTGTTTACTCCCACAGGATTAGTAATTTAAAAGTCAATGCGGACACTCGAAAGGGTCAATCGCATAGCGCGCCCTGTATTGAAAACAGATACCCTTTTCTGTATTCCGATTGTGGTTCATGAAAGTTATAAGGGCTGAGTTGTTGAACTATGTAATTGACTCGGTTCTGCGGTCTCGGGCTTTGTTCTCCCGAGGGCGGATAATCGAAAACGCCTCTGGTTAGCCTGAACGGGAGTGAAACAATACGAAGTTGATATGTGGACTCGCCAGACGGTCCCTTGTTTGATTTGCAAAGAGCTATTTGCTCGACGAAGACTGCGGCCACGGCAGGAAATTAGACCGCTGACGGTTTCGACTACGCTAACACTTGTTCAATTACTTCCCTTTCGACATTTTAACTGCTAAACGAGTTAAAGTGACAATCTGTTTAATAGAGGGCAGCGTTACCGGCCTTTTGTGATGGAGCAATATCCGACACGACTGCTCGTAGCGAAAACTAATATGTTACACGAAAATGAAAACAAAAGGAAGGGAAACGGAGCGGGGAGACATGACGCCAGTTATAAAATAGACAAAAGCGTTTAGCTTGAACACGAATAGCGAGCTATTTAAGTCTGGAGCGGTCCCTGTGCCATCAATTTTATTTTCTCGCACAAAACATGTCGGCTGTCGCAACGCATTATGCCGGGAGCGCCACACGCAACATTCGAACAGTGTTTTATTTTGGGCAAACGTGGACGTGACCAATGATTGACTTATCCGGGGGTAATTTGAGAGGCACTCGCGATGTGCAGGCGGTCGAGGGACACAGCGCTGCCCGACTGTAACTCTATCAGGCCGCTACCGCCGGTGACAGGTATTAAAATAAAAGGCACTTTAAATGTTGCCGATGCATATATATCAACGATTTCATAACTGCCGGAAACAATAACACGGGGTGTCGCATGCTTTTGGAATGTGCACGTGTACTTGTCATGAAGTTAATTTTGAACGAATTAAGAACGTTGTCGTTTGCGTATGCGTTTGAGATTGAAAACTTCACTTTTATATATTTGTACGGAAATGCATATTTAAAATTAAACTTACTACAAAAATAACGACAAACTTGGACTCCGACTGGTTCAAACGCTTACAATTATTATTTCTATCGCTTTCAGAGCGTAAATCACTGCGTTTAATTGGCACTGTTATTTCTTTTGTTTACAATTTGTGCAATTTCATGATTTAAATATTATAAGGTTCTGATCACTTTGAATAAGGAAACTTGTAAAGATAGAAGAATAATCAATTGTCAATTTCTATGTCCCACTAAAAGTAATGCCGTGAAAGGGTTAATTACTAACTGCTTCTAACGTTCAGCCATCCAAGTTTCACATTACTCTTAGCCCACATTTTTCTTACATTATAAATGCGTACTATTGGGATGTACCCTGTTGAATAATGAAGCCTGTATGTAGTGGGTAGAGTACCTTACCTTTTATATATTACTGCCTAATGTACCGCTCTCCTATTTGTCATTGGTACGAATGGCATTGTCAATAGCGGCCAGTCAATGATGCAGACTTTGATTCTAGACACAGACAAAACAAGCTTGCAGTTACACTGCATTCTCTTTCTATTTATAGAGGAAATACGTGTAAATTCGAAATAGGAGATTGTTTAACAGCAGAGGACTGTAACGCTGCACGCAAAGACGTGTCCTGTTCAAGTCCCCTGGCGACCGGCGCTAATCTATCTTAGTTTAGAACCGTGAGCCACAGATACATTCCTTTGTCTTACTTTGGAAGGAAATATCGACGGTCCCATGTGATTTAAAAGTCCCGTGTTTTAAGAGAAAACCAATACGGATGTACCATCTGCGTGTTGTCTTTTTCAAATGGCCGGGAACACTATGTAACACGATACACTACTCAGCCCGGGACGGATGTGTGCCGGAATAAAACGAACAAAATGGCATTGTAGTGAATCTTGCACGAAACGTGACGTAGCAGTGCGAGAAAAGATGATACAGATGCAAGGAGATTTGCGAGAATATTAAAAGGAAACAACCCTGGATTCCCGCAGCGTTACCCGGCTTAACATATCGTCATAATTCAATCGTAGTTGGCCCGTTTCTTTGCTACCAAAAGAGCATCGAATTTATTACAATGCTCACATGCTTAAGACACCCCTACCTATTATTTATGGCACTCGCTTGGTCTGTCACAAAAAAATGGACGGGTGCCTCGAATGTCTCAGCGGGCAACTACGAAATATAAGCTGCAATAACACGCACTTCCTCGACGCTTAAAAAGAACAATATTGAGCCATTACGCGATTTGTTGTAGAATAAACCTTGTGCCTTAGATAAATGAAACTATTTTAAAATCCGACTAAAAGTTGCTAGTTTTCTACCGGTGTCCATATATCAGTACGAAGTAATCCGGATTTATTGAATATGCCGCTGTATCGGGGAGATGTTTTAATGCGAGCCATGTGGTGGCAAATGTGGGAACCCCGCCAAGACATTGCTCTATTAAATGACTTTGTTACTTCATTGTTGTGGGGTCACACTGAATGAAGGTATTTTAAAGTAGGTTTATTTTTATGCACGTGTCGTTTTTAGTTATAAACACTTTGTAAGAACATGTTCGCTGTTAGGGTAATGAGTTATATTGTCAATAGTTTAGAACTTCTATTAAACTCGCAATTTCTGTTGGTTTTAAAATTTTCATCTTATCCTATGAAATTTTACACAATTCTTTAGTTAAGATAAGATAATTAATGCTATTTTTAAGCCAAATAATGACTTGATAATAGAACTTAGGGTTGGCTCCATACAAGTGATGACATCTACGGAAAAAAGGATATGTATACATTTTTTTGCACTATAAGGCCGCTATCCCACTGGTGTTTTACGAACGTTGACGTTGTCCCAACGTCTGCGCAGCGACGACGCTGCGAAAACGCCACGTCAAAGTTGCGCTTGCACTGAACGCAACGTTAACGTCGCGTCGCGTTTTCGCAGCGTCGACGCTGCTTAAATCGTGTTTTTTTTAAACCAATGCCTACTAATTTACCTTTAACTGCTTTTGTTAAAAACCAGGTGCATGTATAATACCTACTCATGTCTATTTTACCGGATACGCCTAAAATCACAATCTTGATATCCTACATTGAACTTATATCAGCGATTCTAAAGAATTAAAATAGAGTTCCCTTAAAAGGGAGCAGACAATAAGTGGCATATTGTCACTCAAGGGCCCTCAAAATGAAGCGCTGTTTCGAGCCGTGCCTAATTATTGTAAGACGTTCAAAAGATCCTTAAACCAACTACGCTATTTACAATAAATACACATTCGACAAACAAGACAGTGCCGTTCAGAAGCGATCAAATTTAATCCCCGAAATGAGACAAATATCACGAATCGGGTCAATGGCTATCTTCTCACGTTTGTTGACGACTTAAAGTGTGATAATATTTATTAAACGGTTCACTCGAAACGAGCTATGGCGATAAATAAGCTCATAAGACCATTACGCGTCACGAAAGATTTAGTATGTAGGTATGGTAATGACATTTTTCCATGGACAAGTTTTTTTGGTGTTTTAAAATTTGTTCCGAGTAAAGACTGCGTGTAGTGAAGTCGAGTAATGAGTTTTAAAGTCGTTCAGAACATTGAAACGTGTAGCTGGTTCTTATAGGAAAAGTATATGGTCTCTATTTTAAACGTTACAAAAATGTATATCTACTTAATTATATAAAAAAAATATATAGGTCTAATATCGTGTTTTTATGCGTACTAAAAATTAAGAAAGTAATTTGTATTTTTTACTAACGTGATTCTATCCTATAAGTTTATTTAACTATTAGGTATATTCTTTTGTCAATCAATGTTTAATTTAATTTTTATATTTAATTAATTTATTAAAAGCTTCATTAGGAAACATAAAAGTGGTTGATTTAATCCATATAACAACAAATTTTATGCATCGCTCGAGGTTTTTTATCATTAACATAATTCCGTGTTCGTTTTTATACCTGCGTTTAGAAACACAATTTACATTTTATTTTCACAGCGGCGTTTGAGTTCGGTATTTTGACTCGCGATGTTATCATTATGAATGATATTACACGTAATTAGTATTTATTACCATCAGGTTCTAACGCCCGCAGCATCTAACGAAGCTCAGATGAAGTTTAGTGTGAATGCGGTATTACAGTGAATTATGTGCTCAGAGAAGGTTCGAGTTAAGCAATTAAAATAGTTTTTTGTATGCGAACCACAGCAGCTTCCGATGTGGCCCACGATAATGGTAGGATTTATTGTTATTGTAACATTCAACGGCGGCAGTCTCTCAAGTGCCTATGTGCTTAGTAATTAATTAAATCTATGATAGACCAAAAAACTACAACAGAACAGTTAAGAAACTAAAATAAGTATTGAGTTAATAAGAAAACGGTACAGGTTTAAGTCATAACAATATGTAATACACAAAATTACAATCGTAGATGTCTCCGACCACACAAATCGGTAGCGTGTTAACGAGACAAGTTTGAAAAAAAACCGTTGTCGCTGTGAGAATTTGCCTGCCATCTGGCGGGAATGCGATCCGTCCAAAATAATGTTTTTCGAATAAGCTGCGAACCCCCTACTTCGCTGTATAAATCATATGATAATTGAATCATATGCTGCGTGTCAAAAGCAATTAACTGGCTGCGATACGCATCGGGCCACATGTGCTTTTTCATTTTTAATAATCGCGTCTCAGTTTCCTCCTCGGCACGCTCGAGATACGATCTACATAGAATTTCTTTAACCCGTAATGAAAATTATTATGAAGCCAGCGGCCCGCGATGACTTTATTATATTAGCTTCATTGTGAGTAAATTGAACTATGGTCGGCGTGCGGGCGACAATTGCCACTGCAGATGGAGTGCCGACAATTTTTATCCCATTTTACGCCTTAATGACTTCGTAATATCGTACGCAATGTCATTCCCTACGATTCGTACAAATGTATATTTGACAATGTTATATCTAGTTGAAATTGTTTATTGTTTTTTTTAATTTTTCGAATGAAGAACTACGTTATTTACATCAGGTACCTACAAAATATACAAAAAATCAAAAATACCTTGTGTACTTACTTAAATATTGTTGTGTTTATCCAATTACTTTTAATGTTTTATTGTATTGTTTAATTTAAATGCTACATTTTTTTTATCAATTCACCACGCGCTTTATCTGACCATAGCACGCTACATAACTCAATCTACTCGTAACTTATACGTGGGAACTAGATTATTTCAATAAACGCACATTGTTATTTTACGGCTTTTACAGATCCGTGACAGGGCATCGTTAACATCGGGCTAGTAATTTAAATACATACATTTGCCGGTTTGTTATTCTACAAATTTTGAGAGCCAATTTATCGGGTGGATACTTAAATTCGTTACATTAACATCGTATACCGTATTTAATTCGAGCGGCGCGGCGGCTTAGACTGACAACGATTGGTTCAACGCAAGCCGAAACGAGCGCCGCGATGGGCCATAAAAATGTTTCGCAGCCGTACACCAATTACCTTAATGTAACTACCATCAAAACAACCTTTTTAGCGAACGCTCCTCAGCTCTTTCCCACGGAGTATCTATAGGCTTCCAATGAAATTAACAGGATTCTGCTGAAATGAGCTGAAAACAGAACCACTCACATGAAAAGCCATTATGTTCTAAGGTTATTTTTATACATATTTTTAGAAGCGTGGAATTTGATGTATTGCTCGCACGCCCCTCTTGTAATGAGGCCCTTAGGAATACGAAGTAATATCTTAATACATCTTGGGCTTTGGCCCATCGTGACAAACGCAAGGCTTTCGCGTGGAAACTGTAAATAATTTATAATCGCTCGGTGTTGTCGCCTGACAAGGCCGGGAGGGCAACTTGCACAGGAAAATATCTCGACCTCGAGTAGAATTATTGCTGACTCGCTCAACGTCTTCACGCCGTTGCGGGTTTGGTAATTTCGCGACGCAAGCACTTCAAAGGTGTTTCGCCTTTACGTCCCATCGCCAGGATTATAAGCGCTTTCCCTGCTGTGACAGTTACATAATTTAGCATCATTTACTAAGGATCAGTAGACATCAAACGGTATGAAGAATACCGCTTCCGGGCGCTTCAAACAGTAATCAAGGATATCTCAGGATACGGCGTAAATAAACTCGTTTACGACTGGCTTGTATTAATTTATTTTGTCGTGGAAACAATCGGGCACTCGAGAGGTGTCGGAACTGAAAGTCGAATATGAAAGAGGTCGTAAAACGGTCGTAAAGTGTAGTGAGGGGAGGAGCTTTGGTAGTGGCCACTTTGATTTGTGTATAGCAGCTGTTTGACGCGTTAATAACTTAATTCGTCAGAGTCGAAGGCGTGGAGGAGCTTCTAAATGTTACTACGTGCGGGCGCCAGGGATCCTACTAATGTGAGCTCGGTAAAACGGCTTTCGTAGCTCACTCTTTAGACGGCACTTAAAACGATTTGTGTTAATCGATGTGTTGCCGTTCCCTGTTGTAAATATAGCCACTAAAATACAACTTCATTCTTATTCGACGGAAATAAATGTGTCAGGAGATGTTTAAAAACTTTGTCGGATGAAATTAGTATTCACGCAGTTGTTGTTATTAATACGTTAAAACGCGGATACATTTAGCATTAATATTAGGCTAAAGATTTCATTATTTATAATTTATAAAACAATGTAGATAAATGTCTTATGTATAATATATAACTGTAGTTTTTCTTATATCTACTTACATAGCTTCCTGTCTTCATATCTTAAACCAGCTTACTTCTAAACTGTTTGACATTAATAAACAAATTTGAAGCATTAAAAGTGCATTACAAACAAATATTCAATTAAAAGTTGAATTCCATTGCCACTTGAGCAGGTAAGCACTTCAGCGTCGTTCGTATAAGAACTGTCATCTTAATCATATTATTTGTACACTTATTGCTAGCTGCACACGGTTTTTCAATGATTCTCAACCTTTACCATCATAATTAGGATCTATTTTACAAGATATTATATGAAATATTATATATTATCATGTTACTAAAAATAAGTAATGTGTTAGTAATGATCATGCAAGGTTTATTTATAAATATGTCATTAACTTATTTTATATGTCAAAAACTCTTAAGTATTCCCTCTTTTAATGCCATTATTTAAATTCTATCACTATTTTTGTAAGAAAAACTCGTTGATACAATTCAATTGGTCAAGAGATTCGGCAGGTAAATGATGACAGATACACTGAGGGTTTAGCGAACAAAGCTTTTTGGCCTTATACCTAAAACCAGCAAAAATTTGATTTCAATATGTTTACTTTTATTAGCTTACCGACAAACATGCGGCTTTGGAAATTCCTTCGCTCTAGTAAGAAAATAATTGAGATCTCCCTTTGTGGCCAAAGAAGCAGGCTTTGCATGCCGGTCGGGTGGTTACTTACTAGCCATATTTAAGCGCAGTGAGGGACATCTCTTTTTGGGAAAAAATCATAGTTAAAGTCACTTTCAAAATATTTTTATGTACCTACATAACACTTTTAAATGTCGGTTTGGTTTTTACCACTCTTTCGGTAACGTAGAGCACGTTGATAGGAAAATAGTAAAATGAAAATTTTATTTTGTAAAGTTTCAATCTAAACAAATAAAAAATATGTTTTCAGTGGCATAATACATTGTATGTTGTAAAAAGTTGAGCTCCACTGAGTCAGAGCGATGAGAGACGTTCATCAAAACACTTCTCGATGAAACATTTCGTCTCTCATAATAATTCATATGAAGCAAGTCTCCGAGCCCACTCCACACCTTGTTCGAGTGTCAACGGCGTTCACCTTAACATTATTTTTGTAACGCGACTATAAATAAATGAAGCATCTTTCGGGACGATCATCTTGTGACTAACATTCAAATTAATCCAACATTTCATTTTTAATTAATTTGTTACTGTGTTGTATAAATTTAATAAAAATATTATGCGTTTAAAAAGAGCAGTCAAAGCAAAGAAAGTACGGCTTAAATTGGTTGAACATATATACTTGACTGTTATCAAGTAAATTGTTGTTTGGTTTTAATAATTATTTCATAAATAATTTGGTAGGATAGCTTGAGAGTCAGCTGGGCGCACGATTTTAAGGTCAACATTGTATAATTCCATTAAAAGTTCTGTTGTCTTAGCAAACACGACGCGTTTTCAAAGGAAGTTCTTAAAAATTAATGGACACTTTCTGATTACTGATTGCCGGGAGATACTTGCCTACTCTCGCGAATAATTTACTTGGGAAATCTTTCAGATGTATGTTTTAGTTGTTTTTTGCTAAGTTATAACGAATGTTCTACCTTAGCTCCTTTAACCCCTGGACTGCTGAGAAACCAGACACAATAGAAATTCTATTGTGTCTCTTCCAGATCTGTCCTTACGCATACGAAAGGTTAATCCTCAATCTAGTTCAAGTAACACTTTGTGAGATTTAGGCATTTAGGATGTTCTGAACAATAAACAAATACGATTCTTTTTTTGAAGGATGAATTTTCGCGAATGTATTTTATATTGAGCAACTAAATGTAAAAAAGTCACTTTACGATAAGCTAGTGTTACGATTTTTCCCTTAAATGGTCCATAAAGTATGTATTGTCTTCTCAATATATATTTTAAAACAATTGAAACGCAAACAACGATTAAGAAGAAAGAAAAATAAAAAGTTAATCCATAACCATTTTTAGGTGTACGACAAAAGTAATACGTCATATTGGGTCACCCTCACATATAATTATATGTACTTGTAAGTATATTTGCTGAAGCACACACGCTCATTTTAATCTTTATAACTTTTAAGTTTACAACATTTTTGGTATAGTGAACGGCTGAGTAGATTTAGCGTGCGCTTTTGCTTTTAATATCCGTATACTATAAACACCATTTTCTATGTTGTATCTTATCGACCCCTCCCACGTAAGTTATTGTAACCCACAATTTTCGCGTTTTACGTTTTTTACACCATAACGCTTGTTTC
>DWKA01001823.1:0-11634 GCA_018249155.1 Panoquina ocola ocola | reverse complement strand
TTTTCTTGCTTTGCGATACTAAGCTTTATTTATATTGCGTATGATCCAATTTAAATTGCGACCAATATTGTTTTATGTCGTATATCGGTATGTTTTTAATCAACTATCAACTTAGATTATTAGGCTTTAAATTTGATATTTCTGTAAGTGATATTTGTCCATTTAAATTTTGAACGTACAAGAAATATACAACGGTCTGGTTTTATATAGGCAAAAATAACTAGGTACTATTAGTAAATAATAAATCAATAAAAGAAAATTGTGAATATGTCACATGTATATAAAACTCTTGAGTTTTAATTTTTTTAAGTCATCGTTGCAATACTTTATTATATTTATTTTGACGTAAAAATTCAATCTTAATAAAACAGTCGATGCCGCCCTAATCGCTATTGCCTAAATCCCTTGTTAATTCCACGTCAATAAAAAAACATATTAGCCTGGCCATTCCGTAGTAATAGCCAGCGTAAAATTTTATGCTAATGTTCCTCATTTCGTCTATACAGCGCTCACGGTAAACCAAGTTATTGCATTTCTCGTCCAGTTTTATTCAAACAAAGATAATGAAACTATAGAGCTTGTGAACTATTTTATATTTTACGAAAATATAGAAATTCTCACAAGAATCGAAATATTGGAAAAGCTATAGAAAATTTTCCAAAAATGAAACGTACTATATTAAGTTGATAATATTTTTATTATAACATATTGTATTGATCGCGAATAATATAATGTTTTAGCGTTTACATAACACCTTTGTTTTTGATACAAATTTATTTACTGTGTGTAGTGTACTGTTTAGTGCGTAATTATTTATTAACGTTACCACATTCCTGGGGTCTGGTCTTATCACAATGTGAAAGGTAGAGACCATAGTCCACCACGGCACATTATGGGGAAATCTTAGGTTTCCTCACGATATTTTTCTTCACCAAGACTATGTAGATGATTAGTGACGATTAACTTGTCGTATCTACATAATTGTAAGCAGAATTTAAAGTCATGTCCCCAGTACATGCGACCTATTTCAAAACCACTCGGTACTCTGTTACGATCATTAAAAACCCCTTCACCATCCTCGTAAACCTACCGAATAATTCTTTTCCACAGATTTTGAGCTGGATTTCCCAATTCCGCACAGTAACAAATTTTAAGTTACGCTCGAACAACATCCTCTAAGGAATTACGTGTAGCCAGCGCTTGGAAAGAAATGCACTTTTAGAGCGCAGGTGACAATCCCGGGGAATCATTTGTTCCTTGAAACTTTGACTTTCCTGAGGTACAATTCGAATAACCCAAAAAACAAAACAACCTCGGACTTGCGATAACATTTCAGTAGGAACTTGTGTCCCTCAAGCGATTCGAAGTTTAAAATATCAGAGATTTCGTCTCCGTGGTAAAGGTTTCCAAATCGGTTTTAAAAGCAAAAACATCCAATTTCAAATTAAAAAAATATCGAAGTGATAATAGAAATGATCATGGAAACCTATCACCTGATGGTAAGTCGTCACAATAGACATCTGATAGATTGAAGATTCGACGTCGTAAATAACGATATGAGTAATGGAGACTACCAATTGCATTGTAAAAAACTTACAAACATAATGAAATTCATAATAACATGCTACTCAAAAACATAATTTACTGACGCACATACAGACTAATGACAAAATGAAAAACTTTAAGTATGTGCCATGAAAGTTGAAAGTAAGGTAAATGAGTTTGAAGAATTTGCGATAGAGCAAAATTACAAACCAGGTCTTAAAGTTGTAGCAGTTTCCAAACTGTATAAGTTAACACAAAGTAAACAATCTTCAAATAATGTAAATTATAATCTTTACACAAATATTGTTGTCCAGATTCATTATCTTAAGATGAGTAAAGAGATATGATATTCTCGAAGTACGAGATTTTTTATTGCCTTATTTGAATAGAAATTATCAGGTACGCTCGTAGATTAAACAATAACGACAAGTTCAAAAGAACTATTTAGGATAATGATCAAGTCTGTAGTGTGGAAAACTTTAAATTACTTTAAAGTACTTCTCTACAATTTAAATAGGGTTTTTCTTAAAATGCGATTAATCTTTTGATCGAATCAATATTTCTTTCTTCTTTATAAGTGATTATATTCATGTCTTTGTTCTTATAAACTTTGATTTATAAAGTTTATTATAATGAAATAAGTTTTACAAGGTACTTTAACCCTAAAGGCACTGCGTTTTATACTTATAAGTACATAATATTTTAGTACTTTGCTTTGGGTCGAGATATCATCTTAGTGATTTTTAAGGTATCGAATTGTAAATTGCGTATGAAAATGCGTGTTGCATTTTCTTTGAAATAATCACTTTAAGATTTGAACTGTTGATCTAGAACAAAGTAGAGGTGTAACCACGAAATTCAAATTCAAAATGAAAATCATGTAGGTATCATTGATACATCATGTACGTCATTTTTTGATTCTACCACCATTCTAATTGTAACAATTATTGGAAGTCTGTGAGCATACTTATTCTTAGGCCAAAACAACATTGAAACATTGATGAAGCATCTTCAAAACCCCAGAAAGAAACAGCCGAAGAACCTCGAAGTGCAAAGTTTCACCATTAACTCGAATAGGTGTTTAAATTTCTCAATAAAACTTCGCAGCAGTTGTTCTTCTGCCTTTCAGTTTGAAATATTGATATAACTTTTATTTCTATTATTATTTATTTGTACTTCATTTTTCACGTATGTAATATTTATTTTCTTTCCTGTTTGATTTGGTTTTCCTAAATCTTTTTGAAATGTAGCCATATTTCCTTTGCTTTAATGTTCTGTCTTGACTGTCTTACTGTTGACCACGTTAAAACTTTTATCGGTCATTCCCAATGCTCTATCTGTTACTTGTAGTAAAGATGGGTAGGTTCGTTTAACGCCAGGTGCATCTGAATTTTTGACGATCACTAGATTACTTACTAAGGATTATGGACAGATTGAGAGCGGTAATTCGGTCAATCAATTACGATGGACACAGGCCGCCGGGCTATGAGTATTCAATGACAGGATCATTTAATTATGTTCCGTATTGATTTATTCTCATAATGACGGGTTTATGGTTATTATATTAATTTTATACCATACCAGCAGTATTAATTATATTTCAATTGTGAAGCTTTTAAAGCGCTGAGCTTTTAATAGGAAGGATTAATCTGGTAGAGTGAGCTTCGCGCGAAACTGTGCGTCGAACTTTATTTACAGGATATACTGGAAGTGTATTAATGATCAGTTTATTTTATTTCGGGGATTTGTTTATAATTTACGAGCTTACGATCATTAGTAGTCAATCTATGGGTATGCAAGACCAGAGGAGTCACTATTGCTTCACCAATAACTTCTTCGAAGGAATCACATCATGATTCTTTGGAAAGTTTCAAGCTCATTTTACAAAATGATCAGTTTATAATCACAAGATAATAAGTAATAGATAACTTTTATATGTGTATAAATCTGACTGAGTTCAGTTTCGGTTAGTTAGAAAAAAATGTATATACTAAGGGACTTGTTTCATTTTTTACAACACCTAACAAGCACTAGATGGATAGCCTGTCATGGTTTTTTAAAAAAAGGCCTTCGAAACTTACAGAGAGTGTTTAGGCGTTTTACAATTTTCCTCCGAGTCACGGATGTAATCTGTGCCAAAACCCAAACCGACTAATTACTTAACTAATTTGCCCGCGAACCTAACACTCCACTTAGAAGATTAGCTGATTTCGCCAAAATATCGTTATGGGAAGTTCGAAGCTTACTTTCTAATATAATTTTAATTGGATAAAAAGGACTTGGATAAAAAGTTTTGTGACGTTCTAACGAATATATAACTTCGTCATGAGAAGTTACGATTAAATCTGAAATCGATTCTAGAGTTCTCGATGGTATTTCGTCAAATTCTGAGTCAAAGTATGTAACTATGTAATCCTAATGTTAATTAAGTATGTTCTAGAATTGACGAGGTGTCACAATAAACAAAGACAATCTTCTTTACAATACTTGTTCTTTGCTATTTAACTCTCGATAATGAATTCTTGATTCTATTAACTAATTTATATTTAAGCTCCATTGGTAATAAAACTATGCTTTTAATACGTTTACAAAATAGATTGAAAATTGTGTTTAAAAGTATCTTCTTGTGTGGTCTAAGCATCGCTTCCGTCTGTTGAAGTCTAATCCTGTAATTTATCCAGCTTACACCAGTCTTGATAAATAAGCTTATGCTTGATAACGAAAGCCTTAAATAAGATTATTTTATCCGAGGATTCAGTAGCAGCTGATTATATTTTATACGTTGTATTATTTTGTACCCTTCCTGCAGGTGACATAAATAGTGAAATATCTGGTTATTATTCTATATTAGGTACATATTCTTAAAGCATTCTATTGTTTTTCTTAACTATTTAAACTAAACCCCCTTTTACAGTCTTTAGGTTTAGAAAGGTATCGAATCATTATGAACATCGCTCTGTTTAAACTTTTGCTCGTTCCCTAATGATACTTTCCACGGCAGCAAGTGATATAACATCGTCATCCAAATTTATGTAACGTATGAACGTTTTGAATTCGTATTTCGGATATTATATTTCTCTGTCGGTTATAAACCTCTGTAGCATCCCTGATGCAAACAAGCCTCGAGCTACCCGCATCCCTCTCCCCTTCATTACCGATTACGCTCAGGAACCGCTTCGATGATGGATAGCCGGAACTTACCGCCACTGTCTGTTGTGAGTACAGTATTCCATGCTTCCTTTGTTTTAATATAAAAAATGGTAAAATACTTATTATATTATTCATGGCAATTCTCGTTATTATTCATACGTTTGAAGCGAATCATGTTATCTTTTTTATTAATTATGTTTCCTAAAGTGACATAAATGTTTTTATTTATCACTTTCTATTAATTTTCTTACAATACTGGTCATTTTAAATCTAGTATTATAGAGCTCGTTGGACGTTTTGTATAAGCGTTTATTTTACTACCACGCACGTAAAAGACAGTGGGTCCCGGAACATGTCCCTGTGAAACCCCTTTGAAATTACTAGATTTTCTTGTAAATTACGCCATCCATTTACAGGCACGCATCCGCTTCAGCGTAACGCTTCGAATTTACGCACCCAAAGGTCATTGGCTAAGATTTATGTTGCTCACATCCGCGGAGCGAACGTTTAATTAGCATGCGCTCCTCTTTGTTAGAACGGAAGACGTTTCGGTCGAACCAGCACCGGTGACAGTATGGTGATTAACGATAGATTGATGCTGACAGGTAAATGATTCAATTCACTACATTAGATGGTAATCACGAGGCCAATTTGCGCGTGTAATCCAATCAACTCTACTAAGAAATGACGTACAATCTAATATTGGTTAAGCTTTTAAGGAGTGACAGTTATTAAAGTTATTTAAGGAGTCTTATATCCCGTAATTAAATTGTGTAATATGTTTTGCTGAAATACTCGTACCTGCTTAATTTATTTTCGATTAAGGGTAAGTGTTATGAAAGTAATCTTTCGTAACCCACGTGTCCTTAATTAAATATTAATGTAAGGTCTTTCTAATATTTTCGAATACACGAACAAGAATGTTTGTAAAATTATTTTTACAATAACTGAGAGCGTCGTTTAAGATTTATAATCGAAGATAATATTAATGATGGCCGGACAAACGTATAAAGTAATTTGCCTATTGACATCGATAGCTCATTGTCCAAGCGTGAGAGATTATAAGCTAAGAATAATACATCCAAATTGTATAGATGTTAATTCTTATTACAATGTAACATTACTATGCATTTTTGTAACGACTTTAGCTATCGTGGACCATGGATCCTTAAGGCCGCGTTATAACATTTTTGGTCAGCTATCGATTCTACGATGTTTCTCACTTTTCTCATCAAACATTATAATCAATTAATTGACTGTTGTTAAATTTATTTAATTGCATTTTTTATGCAAAGCTAAAGTAGCTACTACTATCAATTTGATCTTATTTTGATTTGATTTTAAAATCGATCAAAGACTACTAAAAAGCTTCCCCTTAACGAATCTTCTCAGATGATTCGGTATAATTATGAAAAAGATTTGATTGCATGGATCTTCAATGGAACGGGTATATGTATAATATGTAATTACATTTCATTAAGCAGACATATCAAAGACTGGTATGTGACTAATTGACGATCATTAAATATTTTTGCTGTCTTACTACATTCCGGATAAGATAAACGACCTCGTATTTCTTTTATTCTCAAAAAAACGTTATTACAAATAGTGCCTATCCACTAATTTTATATCTTTTGTGTAGCCAAGAGTTCTTTTATTAGTCACTTTATTTATACCCATCGAAATTTGAATTTCAAGACAAGTTAGGATATTTAAATTTACTACTTAATATTATGTAATTACTCTATTTCATTTGACTATATTATTCGCGAAATTTTTTGTAAGGCCTTTGTTATTTCTTTTAGTTTTACTATGAATATTAATTTTAGTATTTTCTCGTCGACTGTTATTATTACGACACATCCCTTCACTATTGATGGCAGACTAAAGATGAATTACTTTATAATACCTGATATTCTTTATGAAGCTGTAAAATATTATCTTCTATTATACTAAGCTCTATTGTTAGGAAGCTTATGAATTTACTAGCTAAGCTTATTTCGATAAAACTAATCAGTACTACTTATTTCTTATGAACTTTAAGGTTATTTACCTTTGTATGAAACGGCTTATTTAGTCTTAAGTCTAAGCTAATCTCCTCTGCTCTTAGTGCACTTACTGACGACGGATGAATGGGAAAAGCTCTTCAAGTTTTAGGTTCATAGAAGTTTCGTTTGTTGAGTTCGTTACTACCTCGCTTTCACTGTAAATTGTCTTGCCTTTAAATTGTCGTTCATAGGCGGCGGTGAACCTGGTGGAACCTTATCATCTGTCTCATCCACTCCTTTGGTTACCATAAGCATTACAAGTATTATCAGTAAACCTTAACTAAAAGGTTACAGTGCAATTTAAAAAGTTGTACCATCAGAAGTTATAAATCCATCACAACCAATTTCTTACTACCTCCTACTAAGGCATAAGTAAACAAATTGAATATTTAAATCAACTTTCCAAAAGCGACAAACGTACTCGCACTTATCTACCTTAACGGGAAGCGAAACCCAAGTGACTGATCACCGAAGCCATCCTCATTCATTACAGTTAAACAAAAACACGTATTTTAATTTGTTAACATATTAATAAGAGATGATAATGATGACGAATGAATATTTATTGTACGCGATCTGAGTTATCATGACGAAGATGCATCATGCTCGTACAACATTATGTAAATGTGATAACCTTAGCCATCTGTAGCCTCACTTAGGCGATGGAATAAGAATATTTAATTAGATCCGAACCCACCCCATGCCCATCGTTACCAGACTAATGATACCGCGGCGTAATGTTATGTTGAATGTGGCTTGTACCTACCGAAAATTGTGTAATTTGTTCGTAAAAGGTTGTAAGGTACAAATTATGCAAACCTGGAGAAATAAGATGTAAAATAGAAATTGTAGCTACATACATTTGGTTATCAACTCTTTGCAGATCTATTGCAGTATGTTAAATAGGTTACGCATCATTGAGCTTGTAATTAATAATAGTTGTATTGTTATATGTTTTGTTCGAAAACAAATTTCGCCAAAATATTGCGCCGGTCGCTCAGCTCTGATTGGCCGACACACGACTGTTTTAAAAGGATCAGTGACAAATCACTGATCAGTTTCGGAATTATCTAGCTCAAATTACTACTCTATCTGGTTATATGCTCGACGTTACGTATCTACAAATAAATATATTGTTTATAAGCCAACCTTAGTATTATTCGATGAGCTATACTCAGCTACATGTAAGTCCTTGTTTATAATGAATGGGCCAACATAAGTGTACCAGAGGCCCGTAATGAGCCAACCGGTCTCAGGTGAGGACGATCCGCACTTAGCTACTACGTCGGTTATTACAGAGTAAATACGGAATACTAACCGGTATCGAGACGGTATTAAAATAATAGCTTGGGATTACGTTATCGTTGAGGGTAGTCTTGTATTTGGATGTCTTGTCGTTTTTTGATAGTTTTAGGGTAGTTGGGTATTTTTTATGTTACTTTTTTTTAACATTTAGTTTAAATTTCATACATGAGCCACAAAATTTATCAGGTGTGTATTAGGGGTCCATGATTAATATATTTTTATTATTTATTTGCCAGGTTAGGATGAACTGCCTATTTAATATTACCTCTATTATTATCTGAACAAAAAGTTGTTCAGTTGTTAACCTTCGTCATAATAATTATATCTTTAAACAGTTAAAATATCTATTACAAAAAGCTTAAGGAAATTAAGTAATTATTTATAGAATAAATAATTTTAATATCGTGCAGCTAACGAATATAAATTGCTATTTAATAGTTACATGACAAACTTTTGATGGTCCTTCGAGCCGGATAATCTCAAATTTAGTTACATTTTTTTCATAATTAGATATTTTAGTGCACTTATCATTAACATTACTGCCATATTTTAATCCTTAATTGCATAATATGAGGCCCGACTTCTTTTAATGTCTTATTTATACGGCAACAATTATTTCGGTGCGGCGAGATTGCATAAAATTTACATTAAGTTCATAATACATATTCAAGCGAAGGCGTGGCTCAAAAAGGTGTAAGTTATTACCACTAAATAGTATAACTGTTCTTGTGTTTAAATAATATGATTAGGTACACTGTGTCTCACTCTAGGCGAAAATACTAGCGGCGATAGTAATTCCACCTTCTCGCGTGCTTTTTAGATTTTTTGTATGTGTTTTTAGAAAAAACTACTTCTGCGCATGTAACTGTCTCTTTCTTCATCTTTTTAAGTTTCTTTCCGACTTTGTTCTCTTATACTGAATAGCACCTAGTTCCCATGGATAAATTATTTATATGATATTGATATTCTAATGGTCCTAGTGAATCGTGAATTAAACTACGTTTTAATGATAATGATACTAAGTTTAACTGATGAAGACGCATAACATTTCTCGCATGTCGCTCCTCTGTAGCGATACAACAAGGTGTTTATGAAGTTCTTTACGCTATACTTCGTGGAAGCCAGTTTCTTCATAAAATATAGTGCTCTCCCAACTATAATTGCGAGGAAATACGACTAGTGAAAATGTGATGGTACATTTTTCCTCCGCCGTTTACGTATACGGTAACTTAATGGTAATTTGGTTACAACTATGTTTATATTCCTGCAGATAAATTATATGTCCATAGAATAGTTTCTATAAATAACTTTTGTTTTCAATGATTTCGATATTTTAATAATCATAAATTGTTGGGTCTGTTTTTTTATTTTAAAGGACATATTAAACTTGTATTATAAATATTACTAATATTGAAATTATTTTATTTCAGGTATGTTCACGGATGCAAGACAAAATAAAAAGTTTAATATAAGAAACGTTGGTGAGATTTTGACTATTTTTTTAGTTTCTATATACCGAGCAAGTAGTCCCAGGTTCGATTCTCAGTAGGATATCATTATTTTCTAATGTTGGTGCCCACAATTGAATTGTTCTGTGTGGTCTGTTTCATTTCTGTCTGTGAATCTTAATCAACACGATTTACGTCTTTTTAATGTGCCTACTTTACTTAAGTTAGAGCTTATCCTAGTGTAGCTAGGAATCCCGGCTTCGATTCTCGGCCAGGGCAGATATTTATGTCACCCATAAATGTTTGTTTTCATGGGAGTTAGTGATGTGTTACTTACGTTGTCAATGTCACACGATTATTCATATGAAGGTAATCTTAGTGCGAGGATATAAGTTTGTACGTAATTATTAGGTAACTAGCTGCCCGCCCTCGCTTCGCTTCGGGAAAAAAATCTCCTATTCATCTTAGCGCGATGTTATGTAGTCTATAGCCTTCCTCGATAAATGCGCTATCTAACACTGAAAGAATTTATCAATTCGGTCCAGTAGTTCCTGAGATTAGCGCGTTCAAACAAACAAACTCTTCAGCTTTATAATATTAGTATAGATAATCTATGAAGAAACCATCAGATATTATTACCATGGACAAAAACCCATAAAGACAACATCAAATGATGGCACGTCGGAACTAAATCAGTACAGGCAGGCTGTATCAACAGCCTTTATACTTTCGGAAATGGGAAACGGGTGTCAAAACGGCGTGACAGGTACGAAATTAAAATTTATTATTACATAAATTTAATATACCGGGGCAGAGATGGCCGCTCGCTCAGTGGGGGTAATGAACTCTGTGCTTATTGTTTAGACTTTATTTTATTTGTGATTTATTAAATTTAGTTTTAATGTTAACGTAAATGTGGAATGAAGAAAGATAAATAAAGTTGCGTCTTAGACAAATATCGAC
Organism: Panoquina ocola ocola; assembly: GCA_018249155.1. Lineage (NCBI taxonomy): Eukaryota > Metazoa > Arthropoda > Insecta > Lepidoptera > Hesperiidae > Panoquina > Panoquina ocola. The sequence goes on along the minus strand of DWKA01001823.1, from coordinate 1,175 downwards.
TTTAAATTTTAATAGTCTAAGTTGTTTTTTTAATGATAAAAGATATGGATAAAGTCATTAAATATAATGTTCGTTGCAGAGGAAATTGGACCTTATAAAGTTAAGTTAAAATGTATAATCATAAAGCATAGAGTTTGTCTCTTTCTGTTGGCTTTAATATAGTTGATTTGAGCTTTCATACAATTAAAATTATGTAGGTACTGTAACTGTTTGTGGAGCGATGTCCCAGATTCGATTACCTATTCGATTTCACAGAACATAAATTTGATGAGACACAGTTCTGGGTCCATTTACTAGTGACAGAAAGAAAATATAATATTTCTTGTAAAAACTTTTTGAAGAAAAAATGCAGTGTCGTGCTAAGAAAACAAAAATATCTACTACACACATGATTCCAAATTTGAATACGTACGCATTTCCCAATATCACACGCGTTACATAGACTTAATAATTAATAGAGGCGTTTATAACAAAGTCATTATTATGATTAGTCTCACTTGTTGCTCAGTCGCCGGCATATCTGACGCGGTGCTGTGGGCGTTCAATTAATTTAATTAGCGTGCAACGGGATTAAGATTTCAGGGTTCATCTCGGAATATAATGTGGTGGAACGTTTGAGGGATTTTCAAGGATTACTTTGTCCCTGTCTGCCACTTCTTTTGTCTTTTTATAACGTTTTATTTTCATCGTTGGGTTTTTCGAGTGAGTGCAGTGTTTTTGTTTATTTTCTTTTTTGTTTTTTTTTTACGTGGATAACAATTAGTAATAAGTACTTATACAAGTATGACCGCTTGATGGTAAGGGCACTGGTACTGGTCTTAGTAAATACTATATAAAAATCGTTGTATGCAAAGCTTCTGTCAATCGCATTTTGAAAAAAAAACATCTCGTATGTTACTTTTTAAAAAACTATAATAACTATAAATATAAAACTATAAGTAGGCAGTTCCAATGTATGATTTTATAGTATGATTCATCAAGGTTGCCCTAGATGCCCTTGGCTTCTCCCTAAAAACCATTAAGCCGTAACATTTGTATCAATTATCTAATTTATCGTCGACTGCCATAATTCTCAATCGAGACCCCCATACAATGTCTTGGCACCAAGCCCGTTTTAGTTACTACGCAATACTATTTTAGTCAAATATTATTTGTATTAGGCATTAAGAATTATC
>DWKA01001822.1:0-11635 GCA_018249155.1 Panoquina ocola ocola | reverse complement strand
TTTCGTATCATGAGGTGACTTTTTACAGCTAGCATTATTGTATTATTATAGCACAATAATGCTAGCTGTCCAAAGTAAGACTGTTTTAAGAATATTGTGGTTCAGCCCAGGCCCTGTTCTGTTTAGCCGTCAGTGTCAACTGTCAGTTAGACCAGTCAGCTATCAGTGTGAGTGAAGTGACGTAAATTTTGAGTAAATTAAAAAGAAAGGTTATCTTATTTTTATAATTTAAAGTAGGTGATTATTGTAAAAAACGGGAAGTATTATGTACTTGGATATTTAATAACAAATAATTAAGATTATATAATATAATGCTTTCTCGAACAAAACAGTTCTCAACAGGTAACTATTGTTTTTAGTTTATATCTCATTTTATTCTTTCTATTAAAAACATTTTTACTCTATTGCCTGCAATTATTTTAGGCCTGCTGAAGCCTGAGTTTCTGCAGCTCATATTCAACTCGGGAATAAAATACTTTGCTCCACCAAAAGATTATGGCGGTAATTATTGTTACTTTATTATTAATATTAATTTATGATAAAAGGCTCTATACCTTACCATTTATTTACTACTATTTAAGTACTGTATTTATTTATTTACAGTTAAGTTTTTTTCATCTTACAATAAAAATAGGTATATTCTCATTCAAAGATCCTACAAGGCAAATTATTATTAATCTTAGCACTACTTTTTATTTAATTCTTTAATTTAAAAATATGTGAAAACTAAACAGAAATTAGTTTTAACATAAAATTAATATTTAATCCTAATTTTTTTTTATTTCTGTCTGCTTTTTTTAGATCATAAAAAGACACTATAAGATTGTTTACTTTTCCTTTATTGTAATATTAATATTTTATTTAATTTTTGTTTGTGAACATATTAATATCAGCTAACTTGAAGGCACACTACTATTCAGTAATAGATTCATTAGGTCATTAGTGGGTATTCCATTTTTAGTTGCACTGGTGGAGACATATTATTATATCTCTGTTATGAACCACTTCTACTGTAATGTAAAATGATTGTTTCCATTTGTATTACAGACATTGAAATACCAGAGCGACCCAGGTTGAAAGTATATGACAAGGTACCAATGTATCCACCAAATCTAAGGCCACCTAAAATGCAAAAACGTCTGAGATATATGCGAGGTCCTGAATTGTTACATAATACGCTGCAATTAAAGCAGTTTGGAGTTATAGTGAGTACCATATTAGGAATACCAACACATTGATTCTCTTGATACACTCTTTATCACCACCTGTTGTTTACTTTTGGCAAAAATGTCAACTTCTGCACTCAAGTAAGATTGGGTTAGACTTGAATATTAACTTGGTCATTTATAACTATATAATATTAATCAAATTTACTACAGGCTACTGGTGGAGGTCGTATGCGTCATGAACATTTTGAGATGGCTCGTTTAGTTGTGGCTAGACATTTGGATATGAAAAGGATGTTTGCTATATGGAGAGTAGATCCGCCATGGCAACCGGTTACTAAGAAAGGCCAGGGGCAAAGAATGGGCGGTGGAAAAGGTGCAATTGATCATTATGTCACACCAATCAAAGCTGGCAGAGTTATACTTGAGATTGGTGGTAAATGTGAATATCCAGAGGTAAGAAATAGTCATTATAAAATGCTGAATATTTTATATGCAGCATTTATACTGCTATCACTCTAAGAATAGGAAAGTCAATGAGTTCAATTACTGTTAAATAAAAAAAAACTTTTCGGTACTCATAAAATCTTGTTTATGGTCTTACTTATGGTCCCAGAAGCTCATAGCACCCATGATAATAGTAGTTTACAGTAATAATTATAGTAGTACAATTTCTTAACATATTGTGATATTATATCTTATTATGTATTGGTCCACAGGTCCATAGAATGTTAAAAATAGTAGCTGAAAGATTGCCATTCAAAGCTGAAGCTGTATCCCAAGATATATTAGAGAAAAGGATTGCAAAAGAAAAATGGGAGGAAGAAAATAATCAAAACAAATACACAGTGAAATATATAATACAAAATAATTTGGGTGGATGTCACCGGTTCATATCTCCATCAGACCATAAGTGGTTCTTTAAATATATTTAAGTTATAATTGTAAAGTATTGTTGTGGTCGAAAACTCAATAAAGTAGTTATCAATTATTTATCAAGTATTATAATTATTAGCAATTTCATTTAAATTATTTATACTTATACCACCAATCCGCATTGGAGCAGTGTGGTGGAGTATGCTCTAGGCCTCCTCAATTACGAGGAGAGGCCCATGCTCAGTAGTGGGCACAGAGTAACTTTGTATATAGGGGGTAGTGGGCCATCAATGGGTTGACGCCAATTTATACTTCAATATTTTATCAGATTTAATATTTTTGTAGTTAATACATTTTTGCCCAGAATCTCCAAAAGAGCAGTTTCTTCTATTAGGGCCTTTTTACAGTTCTAAAATGTATCCAGTGCAGTCTTTATTTGTAGAAAATATTGAGTATTTAACTACTTTAAACACTATTTAAAATGTTGCTTAAAAGTTAAATAACAGTTATGAATAAGGCTGTAAAGTCGTTATTGCTATTTATGGGTTGTAGTTAAATAAAAAACAGTGTACTTGATATTAATTTATTATATTTTTGACATTTTATGAAAGGATTTCCGTGACAAGCCTCAGTTTACATACATGTATACCTTGTAGCAATAATTATTAATAAACTTCTCTTTTTATAATAATTTACTGCGAAAACTCAACAAAAACAAAAGGCGAATAACAAATACTGCTGCGTACAGGAGTATTCGGTATCCAGTCTCTAACCTAACGACATAAGCCGAACACCACGCTATCGATAGGTATTTTACGAAGTAATAAGTCTTACCATTCACTAAACATTTACGTTAAACACTTTTAACACATTTAAAAACATAGCGGCATAAAATTTCACCATTTAGGCGCATACATTGCATTTAAATTTTCGAACATTAATTTTCATTCTTATTGTTATTACAATGGCCACATTAATACACAATTACGAGATAAAAACATTTACTATTTAGTACATATTTTGTAACAGACACGAAACATCTGAGTGCAACTACTCTGTCGATAGAATTAAGCGTCTCTACCACATACTAATCTATGTCTGCATAGTCTCCACAAGTACCTATAAATTATATAACGTCATAACAATATTTACAAAGCCTAAGGAGCTAACTTACACATAAATGCAATTTACACTTTCAATAAATTAATAATAGTGTTTACAGTAATATAATACAAGCGCTATATTTCATATGATATGGCTTTTTACATTTAAGATTGACCGCATATAAAATCAATCCCTAACAGTCGATATATCACAACATGATCTGTTATTTGAATTAATTGATGCAACAGTGACTTTCATAAACATTTTGCTATTAATTAATTACCAGTAATACAATCTAGTAGGCCACATAACATAATTAAGGCCAAAGTTGTTGCGGGACAGAAAAGTACAACATATAAGTACTAGGTACATAACTGTCAGGGTATCCATTCATAAGTAATCTAAAGGAACATAACTTGCCTCTCTTGAACTTAAATAATGGAATATTTCAAAGGGATTGGTTTGAAAATAGCCCAAAATTATAATACATTTGACTAGTTTTGGCTTAAGCTAAGTAAAACCTATTCTATAATATAATTTAATATCCTAAACACTGGCATCCTGCAGTCTTAAAACCTACTTCTTTCGCCCTAAGAGTAAAATTATCGATAAACAATAACGTTGGATTTGGAATTAAATCGGATAGTATTCAGACATTCACAGATATCGTACGCAGAAATAGGAATTGGCTAAGCTAGAGTAAAGACGTAAACACGTGTAAGTGAGGTAGCGTTTTTAACCATCTCTAATGGAAAAATATGTACAGGTCTAGAACATTATGCAAATATCAAACATTTTTATTTGGTAAGTATTGAAATAATTTAACGGCGACAACGACGAAAGACTTAGGGGTAGATATAATCTGGTATGGTTTCATCGATTAGCCCGTAATTAGACGACTATTAACATATAGATAAAACAACGCGTGTATATTAAATATCTATCATAATCATTGACATGAGTATTCACTACATGCACACGAATCTTAGTAATAAATATGTGCAGCTTTGTAAATGACTAGAGTAAATATACGTTTAACGCTATAAGTATAAAACAATTACATTTTGTATATATCATTTTGTTTAACGATCACTGCAAGGATCCACTTTTGGACACATATTGTAAGGAGATGACGCCGACGGTTCAACAACAACGCTCATTCGTAAGCCTCGCTCAGGTGCTCCAGCAAGAACGTGAGCTGTCTTTTCATGAAGTCGTTCTTGTGCGCGATGGAGTCGCACAGCGCCTGCGTGGGCGCCACGTTCTCGTAAACGGGGGCGTTGTTGTTGCACGTGTCAGTGGCGCCATCTGCCGGCCCGGCTACCCCGGACGTATCGCTAGTTGCATTGTATACGTCGATCGGAGGAGCTTTGATGATATGCTGATATTTAAACGTAGACAATATCTGCCGGATCTTTGCAATGATCTGCTCTACTCAGGCGTTTGATTCCTGCGAAAAATTTGAAAATATGCATAAGTCAGATTCTTGCGGCGATTTTGATTTTATTGGACTGTGACGGAAATAGTGAGGACCACATTCTACTTCTATGCTAGTGAATAGAGCTGATATCTACCTCTCTACTTTATGAAAATATAATGGATGACTATTTTGATAAACACGCGAAAACTAGTGTACTTTGTGTCAAAAGGCATTCCTACGTTTCAGAGCATAAGTTGCTGCAGGCCGGTGTGATACAAAATCGTTAAATTCTGAACGTCAACGTAATGTGCCTACCTACACAATTATAATACTGCAGGGCATAATAATGTATAATTGTATAAAATGTACTCATATAAAATACTATGCTAATTTCCATTTTAAATGCTCCAAAATTCAGGCTCCACGATTCATAAGAGAGTACATCGAACATCGAGATTACGATAAGTAAAGATATGAAGGTACTGCGGTACTGCGCCGGATGCAAGCGACACAGCGACGTCTACACTAGAAGCATGGTGGGACGGTGTGTTGCGGTACTTGCGGTTTATACCTTGAGGTTGTGGAAATAGTGCATGATTTGATCGTAGTCCATGTGGAGGTCGTCGAGGCCGAGGGTCTCGACGGGCTGGTCGCGGGCGCCGGCCTCGCCGCGCGAGTACATCGGGTTGCCCACGATCGTGGCGCGCTTCACGTCCGGAGAGCTGCCGTCTACGATCAACGTGTGAGGTTAACAATTACATGGTTACATGGTGCTCGATATCGGTTTTAATAATCTATCCATATTCCTTGGATAGCTAACCTGTTTAGTTGGATGATAACAAATAAATACTTTTAGACAGTTGTTAAGCAAGTGAATCTTATCACAGAAGCTTCAGTCTACATTGATTTTCGTGTAAAAATAACACACTGCTGGATGTAATTAATGTTGGTGTCAATGATAAGGTGCCACTACGCTTGAAAATGTGACCCGTGAATTATGATAACTATCATTTTTACGCATAGTGTTTTCAAAAATATGATAAGATATTAGTGGGCATTTTATAGTAGGTACCTATTCTTTATAGTACGATCATAGTACCGAAGTAAGGTACCAGATACCGAACATAAGACTTAAATGTGCCCAAGTGCTAATCATTTTTTGTGCTGGTGGTAAGTGGGTACTTACCTTTGTTCTGCTTAGTTGGCTCCACGAAGTCTCCCTTGGCGTTGGATTCTTTCGGTCGGCTCTTGTGCCGCATCTGAACTTCCGGCAGTCCTAGAAATAACCAAATATAGAAATTATTGGAAACACTAATTTGACATACTTATACACTAAAATAGTTTTAGGTTTAGTTAGGTATGTCTGTTCGTTGCATTCTTAGGTTATCATAAAGGTAATTGAAAGTAAAAAAAAATTATATTGCTACTTATTAAAAATTACTTCGGTAATATGACATAAAATATTTTCCTCTTAATATTTGAAACCAAAGTTTTTAAATAAAAAACCTACAAGGCAAGATATAATAAAATTATAAATCATATTTACCGATTCCCGAGTCATGCATGTAGTCAGGGCTTTCAGGCTTAGCGAAGGTGCGTCGTGAATCGTCCGTCCCTCTGTTGAGGCCCACAATTTCTCGGTAGTCCTTATTTTCCATAATTAGTGGAGCGTCGTTATCGAATTCGAAGAGTCGTGCACAGTCCTCCTTGTTGGTAAGTTTCTCCACGGGGTTGTCATCAAAGTCATGTTGCATCGGGTATGAATCGCGTCTGTAGTCTTTGAGGTCTCGGCCAGATTGGTACGGTGCATCGACTTTGTTCAGATCAATAATTCTGGAAATAAGTATCATTTGTGTAAATATTTATGAATAAGCTACTACTTCTTGGTTATTGGACGTCATTAGCAAAATTTGCAGTTACCGATAACAAACCAGGATGTAAGTACCTGATCCTCCTACACTTTTAAGATGTTATATCATGAATATAACGTAAATAGCTACATTGCTCTTTCTATACCTACATAAATAATTTTTATCCAATAAGTCAGCCCATAAGTCCCAACAACATGGCGTTTTTATGTTATTATACGAGTTTTCCGGTAACCTCTCTCACCTGTCAGAGCGCCGGCCGCCCTCCGGAGATCTCTTGGGAACGTCTGACTCGCGATCGTGTTTCTTGTGGTTCCGGGAGTGGCTGCGTCGTGACGGTGGCATGACGGTTTCAGGCAAAATCTGGAAGTTTATTTTTATTTTCGTTATAATTATATTATAATTTCGTTATAATTATATTATTTTAAACAAATGTACTGCGCAAAACAATACAAAATTTTAGTCACCTACCTACCGTCACTGAAATATTCAATTTAAATTAATGCATTTTTAAATTTAGTTCTAATAACGAGTAGAGAAAAGTAGTCCATAAACGTTCAAAGAAGGCAGCTGTCAGTGATGAATAGAGACGAATGATTAGGACGTGCCTTGCAAATGACCACGATTACTCTGACAAGATCAAACGACTAAGAGCTCGATTACATTAAATAAGTTTGCTACCTTGTAACCTCTCCCTGTGTGGAATATTTAGGTCTCACAAGCTAACTAGCACCATGTTAACTATCTATAGAAGAAATTGAAACCCGGGCTATTTTAAGAGCGAGAAGTAAAAGCGTTATGTATGCAATCATCATCATTGCAAATCACAATCGTCGCACTGTTATGCTCGGGTCTCCTCTTACAAAGCGTTGTGTATGAGATAGGATGTTAATAATGAAATTACTTTGGCAGGGTTTCGCGGTGGTACTGGGAGCTGAGGCTGCGGCGTGGAGTTGTTGCGGTGCGGCGGGACGGGAGGGCGGTAGTCGTCTTGCTCGTTGGCATCGGCCCTGGAGATAAAAATACATTAAACATTACCATCTATCACCCAACTAATTTAAAACACAACCAATTTAAAATATAATTAAATCTGTCCTTTGATTCGTCACTTGACCCTACATTGTAAAAGGCAACGCGTGCTCTACGAGAAGTGATTTGTCTATTCGACTATTGGCACTATAGATGGTACTACCTTGTAGTGTGCCATGAACCTATAAATATCATGTGTAATAAATAAAGTACGATAACAAAGCCAAACTAATTCTTTTATGCTGCTTCACTTCACTACGTTAAGCAGTGTAAGAGGATAAAATCCAGCAATAGGATTAAGTCATTACGCGAAGCTAGAAAAAATAAGTAGGTAATCCTAGTTATTGCTAGTAAAATCTCTACCTTGGCTTGGTTACAACGGTAAACCCAGGAATTGATCTGTCTTTCCTTATGCACCTACTTTTGACCACAAGTTTAAATTTACTATGAGTTTCCTCATCTTGGGGCATTTTATGCAATAACTAACGAAAGCCCCCCTAAGGGGCGACCCCTCAACCCTTAACTTTGCCCCCATCTTTGACGAAAAAAATAACCGACTTGTACACATAACAACCGAATTTCACTTCATATAAAGCTTTGCAAACCAATTCCAGTTAACATAACAATGAGATGAAAACTATTGATGACAATAATAAATCTTACTGCCAATGACCGTCTCCGGAGTGAGTGCGGGTGTGTCGGGCTGGTTTCTTGCAGTACGTGGCGGAGTCGATGGGACGATGTTCGTTCTGTGACGGCAGTTCTATGGAGTTGGGATTGTCGAAGCTGGTGACCATCACGTTGCCATTATCTCTGATAGCGTCGTCCGGGTCGACGTAGTTGTAGTTGAGCGGGTTGGCCGTGATCCTCATCTCGTTGTTGTTGCCTTTTTCTGCCGGCTGTGTTGAGTTGCGGTTTGCGGGGTGTCTGTTGCCGTTCCTTTCGATCGTTGCTCGACCTGAGAACGTGCAAAAATAAAAAGTAAGCAGGTAGGTCATTCTTAGTAATATTAATACTTCAAAATCAGAAGGTTATACTACCCTAAGGCCTACTACTATAATCATTCACATGATACTTAACAAACTGGTCACAAATATCTTCAATTTATTATTTCATATTTTTCTGTTAATATTGAATAGAGTGCGGTGATCACTTAGCTCAAGGTGGATCACAATCAAACAAAACTCTAAGAACGACATACCAAGCCACACCCAATCATGAGCGTTGGTGGTGGACTCCCTGGAGGGCTTGTCTCTGGCCAGGCCGAGGGTGGTGCCGACCAGGCCGGCGACCTGCAGGCGCGCGCCGTCCGCCGCGGCCGGCAGCGGCCGCCCGGGGGAGCTCCCGGGCTCCGCCCCCGCCGGCTTCAGTCGCGACGCGTACACTACGCATGATACTACGAACACCTGGAAAAGAGCACACGTATAGATATATCTATAATAATATACCTTCTACAGTAGTTATTGTTTTTATGTATCTATATCTTTGGTTTATTTTGATCGTTCTTTACGTATGTTATATAGGTATTCCTGTATGAATGGATACTTTCAAATTATAAAAATTGAATATTGAACTTACCACTATAGCCAAACAGAATGCACCCAGTAGAACGTACATTCCTGAAACGGCAAAAGTATTGGATTAGTACCATTTTGTCATCGTTTTCAAACAAAATGGCAAAAATTGTATACCTACTTATAGTAGATCCTATACATACCAATTTCCACCGGCGTCATTCGAGGTGGTGGATGTCTGGGATGGATAGAGTTCCCGCGGAAAATTGACCCGTATTGCTGCGCTTGTACCGTTGGCTCGTGGTTATTCTCGTCTTTGAATGGCGAAAAAGCTACAAAAACAATGAAATGAATCAATAAAATTATCATTATGTACGGGACATTTATTTTTAACAGCTAGCTCCGAAACAAAACTAACCTTTATTAATAACATCGCTGAGATCAGCCATTCCAGATCGGATTCCTCCTCGAGCCATGATATCGTCATTCTGTGGCGTGTCAGGTCGCTGCGGGGCGTCACTGCCACTGAAATCCACATCCACGCTGGCGGCTGCAGTGGCCAGCGCTCCCGGAATGTTTTTAATGTTCGCCGGGGTCTTGGCATCGCCTTTCCCGGGAAGAGCTACTCGTCGTAAGGGTCCAGTGCGGCATTGCTCAGGTGTCAACAGAGTTACGCGTAGAAGCTCTCCGCTACCTGAAATGTTATAGGTAGATTGTTTATGTAGAATTGTTGCGAATGTGGATATTGCTGTCACCGATAACAAGTATGATGATAAATTGTCTGATAATCAACACATCTGCTGATTCACAATCTCTAAAGATGTAGGGAGCTAAGAATAATGTGTGATGCTGTGACAGGACCATAAATTTGAAGTAACAAACTGAGAGATGTTGATAATTCCAATTACTTTTTGTTTCATTAGCTTTATCAGTTTAACCACTAAAATCTCATGCAGACTTAATTTATCAAGATATATTTACCTTCTCCAACAGCAATGACTCGAGGATGCCGAGAAGCCAACATGGGCGCGAAAGCCACTACTTCGGAATCCAAGCTTTCGACTAGCAAATAGTAATCGGACACTGCCACATCTCGCAGAGCGGTGTGGCTGCCGTCCGAGAACTCGATGTCAATGTCCAACAGACCCTCCTGAAAGGTATATTTATGCAAAATTATTTTTAGAATTGATACCCAACTTTTAATTTATCTTGAGAGAAAAGTTCAAATACTTTTTATTAAAACCGGTTCAGCCGTAATTTATAGTGATTAAGTATAAATGTAGAAATGATCTGATTAGATACGCTAGTAAAGTTAAATAAAAAATGTAAAACTAAAATGAGTTAATTCACCTGGTATTGAGCGGTAAGACGTCTGGTAACAGTAGTTTCAGAAACGTATCCATTCTCGATAGCATTGTCGGGTGAGATGTTGAGCTGTAGGCCGGAGATGACTCGTACGAGCAGCCGCGATATGGACACTTTGTCATTGACAACACGAACTTCACGGAGACCGATGACGCGACCTGTAGGGATTAGATAGTAAGGTAAATAATAGGTTTTTGAAGTAAAACTTATTGAATGCGTTACGAAAACAGTGATCGGTCTAGACTCTAGGCGAATAAAGTTTAGAGAGAGATATAGGATATGAAGATAGAAAGAGACAGTTACTTTTCGTATATTACTCTAGGGGTGAGAAAGAGAAGTGTGAACACACCTTTTTTTCATTTTTTTATGAGAAAAAGAGAGCTTTTTCTCATAGCCATTTAGATACGTTGCGTTTTTAAGAAATTTTTCTTCAGTCTCGTGGGCTAACTAAATCACAGTCATATTTTTTACTCATTTTAAGATAACACTTGACCAGCCCACCTGATGGTAAGTGAAGATGCATTTTGAGCTGGCGTGCACAATAACTAAGTAATAGCCTATTCGCTAGTTCCGTAAAGACTAACGTATCTAGACCCGAGCGATCTAAAGTAATTTACCTGTGATAGGTGACAGCACTTGTACTTCAGTGCGACCGGTGCTCCGCCCCTGCAGCACCCGGTCCCGCAGCGAGGCGATGCGTGGGTCGGACACTCGCATCAGGAACAAAACGAGTTCCGTCACTTTGAGCCAGGTCCGCCGGGACACGAAGTACGACACGCGCCCTGAGTCATGGTCCTTGGCTAGGAACCGCGCGTATACCTGCCAATGTGAATTAATGTATGTAGATGGAAATAACGGTTCACTCGTCGTGGGTGGTTAGTGATTGCGTTTATTATTAGTACCTACTGTTTTCTATCAATGCGAGTGAATCAAATATGTAGGTATCAGCATTATACAGCAATAATACACATCGTGGTCATCGTGTTTGTGTATCATAGTAAAAAGTAATCAGCTTTACGATTTTAGTCATCTCATCAGCTGGGTTCGAGTCTCTTCTTACTATGTGAGTCACATACGATAGGCTATAATATTTTACCACACTGGCTGATTGAAGATCGGCAGACTTCATAGAACTTTGAATGCATTGTTGTCTACTCTTATCATTTTAATACGGAATGGCCTTATTATGTATGTAATAAAATCACTTACGAGTACTAGATCGTGTTCACGAATATTTCTGGAGGTCTAACTTAGTTAAATTTTAAAATTGTAATATTCCACGCCTACTTAGCT
>DWKA01001821.1:0-11639 GCA_018249155.1 Panoquina ocola ocola | reverse complement strand
ATAATACGATTTTATGCCAGTTCATAATAACGGTAGATAGATTTTAATGCCTTGTATTCTAAAACTGATATTTCTTTGTTTACCCATTGGACATATTCGTCATTCGTGTAAAAATATAATTAAATCATAATTATCTACACATAGGTAGATAGCTACATAGGTAAACAGCCGCTTTCTCAGAAGTTCGAAGCAGAAATTCGAATCCAGCGAACATTACAGTACCAATAAATAATCATTATATATAGAAGCTATAATTTTTGTCCCTCGGTTACTTATTTAACCAATCTACACTAAGATAGAGTTATGTTTGTACTCCTGAAGTAAGTCTCCAATGGTTACAGTCAACTAAAGCCAAGAGAATTTATTTTTTCGGAACAAATGATTCATTTTCCTAGAAGCGGGGATCGTTCTGTTAAGTTTATTCTTAGATCTGTAGCCATCCCTAAATGTATTATTAGTCAGATTCCTTTATCCACATACCTCTTATTTGAGAACGTCACCAAACAACAAAATCGTTAAGAGGTTACAACAATAAAAGTTAAAATTATAATATGTCTATCTACACGGACGAGATTTGAGTGATGTAGTCGAGTGTGTGAGGCGTATAGTTCTGCAAGGTACTTGGTAAGAGCCTAAAAGAGACATGAGATGCACAGAAGATGTTTTGAACTCCTTTTTGTTCAGCGCATCTAACTGTCTCTTTCAGACTCTTGTCAAGAAACATGCAGATGACCATACGACTATCTCTCCAGGTTCAACGACGATCCCCCACGTGGAGTGCTACGACGGCGACACGATGGAGTGGTACGACGCGGCGCCCATGAACCTGAACCGCTCGGCTCTGAGCGCGTGCGTGCTCTCCGGCCTGCCCAACGCGCGCTCCTTCTCTTACCTCGCCAAGGCTGTGCCGGCGGCCGGCGCGGACCAGGCACACCATTCCTAGACTCAGCATTTTAGGAAAGCTCAGCGTTTTTGGTAAACTCAGCATTTTGGGAAAACTCAGCATTTTTAGAAAATCAGCATTATTGGGAAACTTAGCATTTTTTGGAAATTCTTAATTTTTAAATACTCGGCATTTTGGTAAACTTAATCCCTTTAAACAATATGGTTCCTTAAATTTATGTTTTGGATAATTTGTAAGTAATCAAAAGTTATCAAGACATTTAAAAATGTAGTGAAAAATATTAATAAATATTTATCTAGTAGATATTTAGCAAGTTTGTTCTAAATTTTAGCTGTTATCTTCATAATATTTGTTACCAAAATAGGCACCATGCTACTTCGCGGGGTTACTATAATCTTTGTTTTTTTTATGAAAGATTAGTCAGATTTGTTATTTTCAGCAATTTTCTAAGTCAAAACATGTTTTCCATTATTTTTTCTCTTATTTATCAATTTTGGTTGATCATTTTTGAATTATTTTCCCTATGATACCTCTTGTCCAGCTTGGGACCGTTAGATTTTCTTTAAATTCTATTGAATATCATCGATCACAAATTTTGTAATTTACAACAAAGTGATACATTTTGATGATATATAATATTCTGGAAAGTAAAATGTCTATTTGAAATCGTTATGTTATAAAAACTTTAAATACAAAATTATTCAGCACGTAGCGTAAAATTAATATAACTAGAACAAAAAATTGTAGATACTCTTTTCTAATTCTTTCATGTAGTCGTACTAATTAATTATAGATATTTGTAATTTCCTTTGTAGATAAAAATATTATAATAGTTCGTATTAATTCAGTCAGATCCTCTCACTCTTGAGTGCGTGCGTAGAAGGGGCTAAATAATGAATTTTTAGATTGTAAATAGTGTTTTGTGTAGGGTATTTGTTTAATAAATCTTAAATCATGGTTATAATTTTGTAACGTGTATTTGTTTTTGTACGTTCGCATTAAATCGTTGCTTGACAGAATTGATGAAAATCTAGCTTTTGATAGTAGCTTGTATAAAAGCTGAAGATTTGTAAAATTTAATAGTTTTACGTATTGATTTATGACATTTTTATTTTGGTGATTTTGTATACAATTTGCGTATGACAATCGATATGGTCGTGTTTGTAAAAATAATAAAAGACAATATTCCGGTGGCCGGTCACCGCTGCACCGTTGACTGTGATATTCCGCTAGTCAGTTGTAAAAATGGTAAAATATGTAAAATTTTTATTGCGAAAAATTTATTGTACTCGAGTTATTTTAGAAATACACAAATAAAGTAAAAAGTATATGTACGGGAGAATTTTGTTTTTCTTTTCAAACCTTACCTAAATGAACAAAACTACAGGAAGAACTATTTTATGAGTAATTCCTAATTTTTGGTAAAATTAAAAAAAATGTAATTGCTTTCTTGCGTTTGTCAACTTTGCTCACATGACTGAAAGAGTACAATGGCAAGTGAAAGACCGAGGATCGCCCACAGTGAATCGTACGGCCGTCGTACTACGAAACCTATTTATAGCGGGCGTACAAAATGTCCTGTGAACCAAATGTTCACACGAACGTCGGTGCAGATAGCGAGAGTGGCGTGCAATCGTGCGTACATTTACTACGGAGGGGAATTTGGGGTGAAACCGGGAGAGCGCCCCCTACCGCCCGCGCCCCTAACTCTGGCGCGATCGAAGTAAAGCCACAGCGAGCTTAGTGCCGGCCGCATTCGGGCGCAGTGCTCTCTTGAAACAATATTACCTGTCGCGATGGAACTGAAGGGAAAGGTGGCTCTCATCACCGGGGCGGCGGCCGGCATCGGCCTGGCCTACAGCGAGGAACTCCTCAAGCAAGGAGCCAAGGTGAGTGCCTCGAAATAAACAAGATGTGCGCACATGCCACATTACGATTAATAAATCTTAAGTTCAAGGCGAAAGGTTCATGTGGATCATAATTTAAGTTCCTTGCACGTATTTAAAAATTAGTTCGATGGATAAAAGTAATTTTGCGGGATTTTCCTAGTCCGTCCGTAGCAACCAATTTGTATTGATTTTTGCCGGCGCCCCCGACGTCGGAGTAACTTAATGTTTCCTTGTGGGTTAATGTGATAAGGTATGTGCGTACTACGAAGTTATTTCTGGATACAAGCTAACATTTATTGCGTTGTTTTAAGCAATAAGTAATAACGCGTGTAAACATATTTAAGCGGACTCTTTTACAAAGAAGGTAAAATATTTAAATATGTAATAGAAAACAATTATCAGTAACATGATGATAAAATTATCAGTAACGCTTGCCCACACATTGCATTAATTGCATAATATAAACGATAATTATTAGGTACGCGACGTAACAATATTCACTTAGCTTATAGAGACTTCCAACCACTGCTATTAGATTGATTTTTCTGTTAGACGGGAAATTTATTGTCCTTGTCGTGTCATTGACTTGGGAGAACAAAGCAGGTATAGATAAAGCATGCACGTAGTGATTTAATAACTATGAAGTGATTTTCCGGCTCGTTAAAGCTAAGTTTCGTAAATAAAAATAGACCTCTGGTACTTGTACACATAGCTAGATTTAATATCCAGATTTAGAAGATGGTAGGAACCGGCAAACAACGTAGGCTGTTAAAAATGTTTACAAACTGCACCTAACCCGGGCACCGCCCATGTCGCGTCATCAACTCGTTGTTGGCAAAGGAACTGAACCGCTTGCTTTGGTGAACAGGCTTCCGAAAGCATCTACATTTTGGAGTAGTAGGTAATTGTTCTGCAGGTCGGCAAAACCAATATGTTAATTTATGCACATAATGCTTTGGGTTAAAGCCTGTAAGTATTAGCTTAGAGAAATAGTGTATTACAATGACGTATGTTATTTTCTATGATTACATACTGTCGGTATCAAGCTACGTGTTATTTAGAGCCCATAACGTTACGTTTATGTTGTGATATTTTTCTATGAAATGATCCAGCCCCCCATATTATTAAGAAACCCTATTCATAATAACAATATTATTAATTGTTTTGGTAGTGTAGTTCTTGTCGTCGAATGTCCGCGGAGCTTCAAGATAACGTTATGAAAATCGCTGTTCACTGACGGGTATTTAGTAATCTGTGCTGTTAAGTTGTAAAGTCGGTTCTAATACCATACACCGTCAACTGTAATGAGATTATAATATGAGTGCGAACACTTTGATGGTTTCACGACGGTTTCTCAGTATTACAATGTTGTGGAAATTAATTAAAAATATATTTTTCTTCAGAGTCTATTCTTTTTGACGGTTACCTCCGATTTGTATTACATTACATGCAGATTAGGGGCTTCGATGATACTTGCTTTAACAAAAACAAAGCAAAAAGTTATTTTCAAACGGACTTCATGTTCGGATTGTTCGGTAGTGTAGACAGATTTTTAAAAATATTTTTAGGCTTACAATTTATTGAAATAATTATAGTAGATCAAATTTCGAGTTATGTCCGCTAATGTAGATCTACTCGTTAAGGGACAGCCATGTATGTATTTCTATAGGTACTCGTAGTATAATGTACCTATAGGTATCCGAGACCGAATCAAGAACGAAACTCGATTATAACTAGGTATATTCTGCAGAGTCTAACCAGGCACTCGGTGATAATATTAAAGTAAACCCGAACGCCTATATTAAACATGATTGCAGGTTTCCCTGTGCGATATCGACTCGGAACTCGGGGAACAGGTGTCGGATGAGCTCGGCGTCAAGTACGGCAGGAAGAATGTATTGTTCTGCCAGTGCGATGTTACGGACTACCCGCAGTATGAGGGTAAGAAACAAACATAATGTTTTCTTTATCTATGGATTTTTTGTAATTATGATATGGAATCCTATTATTATTATTTAGTTCGACAGATAATAATCCGATTAATTGCAATAGAGAAATAACAAATAATAATCAAATTAATTAGGTAACTGAAGTTATTTAATTGCTTGGGCCCCTCTGACTCCACCCCCCCCCCCATCACTCTTTAATATTTCTATTAACTATTATTCTGTTCAATAGTAGGTATTCGATACAGTTAGGTACAGCTAGATTTCAATTTCGGATATGCTGGTTCGGATACTAAGCTCCATAACATCACTGATTAAACATTGTCCCCTTTGCTATCGAAATAAACTTGATTGTTAAATTACAGAGGCGTTCGAGATGACTATAAAGGTGTTCAATAGACTGGACATAGTGATAAACAATGCTGGTGTGATGAACGACAGATTCTGGGAGCTGGAAGTCGATGTTAACTTGGTGAGTTATTACATACAATACCTATCTACATCTATTTGCAACATTAGCATGCTTGGATCTAATACATCATAACTGTAATAAAATTTAAATAGTATGAACGGTGTTTATGTTAAACTATAGTCCAAAAAGGGACCTTTGTGACCTGTAAGAGTTTTAGGACGATTGCAAAGAACCGGATAATTTTACAAATTTTTAAACTAAGTTGGACATAAATTTGTGGTAGGTATATGACTACTTTTAATTAATTAAGTACAATCATGGATAACATATTTATCTGCAAACAATCCTTTACATTTATAAGTAAGCTGTGTTATACCGACCTAAGCTGTGTATCGAAGCCTAACAAAACTGCGGTTGATAGGGTGCGGATTGGGCGTATTTGCGGCGCGTGTAAGCGCATTTGAATGGCAAGCCGGATGATGAACTTCCCTTTGTACTCGTACGTTTCATGTTACAACGAAACGATGCATAAGTGCCAACTTAAGTCAGAACTTACATGCATCCGAGATGAACGCTCAATCTACATACAGTACGTAGGTACCTACACGCCTTGAGAAATCACGTTCGAGATTTTTTTCCGACAGCTTTAAAAATCATTCTTAATCCATGTAGCATATTGTTTTGATCAACTAAGTTTAATATAAGTATTTAAACCTTCATGAATTTGCCGTCTCATATTTTGAGTGTTCCGCTAACTAACTTACCTCCGTATTCACAAACAATACCATGAAGTCTCACAGTGCGCTCGGTCTCAATAAGATTTTTTCCATTAATTTATTGCAATAAACGTTTATTGCTAGATACTTTTATGTACCCTAAATATATTGATCCATTTTGTTTTGGTAATATTTATAATTAAAATCGTGTAGGTAGGTACCTACATTCTACCGTCATTGTTCCTATAGTTAGCTAAAGTTACGTTATTTTTGACTCACACATTTTAACCGACTTTGGACGGAATATATTCGGAATACGTCTAAACTAAAGATACAAAAACATGAGCTAGATGTAGGATAGTCAGGTAGTGTTTGTAGAATTGTGGAACCCAGACGAAGCACTTGTTGCATTCATTGAACCGTAGCCGCAATGCGACATTCCGCAATACATTCGTTTATTTTTCACATATCGCTCTGAAGATAGTGTTTGAAGGATTTAATTAAAAAATTAAGTTGATATTACTTTTATTAAATAATTCTTCTAATGAAGTCAAAACAGCGAAACCCTAAGGATAATTTGATTAGATATTGTTTGTTTAGAATTTGAATACTTACCTTCAAATAAATATATTTATGTAAATAGAATTAGATTCTGAAATAGGTATTAAGAACAAATAATAATAGTTCATAATATTTTGGCATACAGTAAATTATGCATCTAGGTGTGTCCAATTGAAATATGGAACAAACGACTTTTTATTCAACAAAATAAGTTAGATACAAGGTTAAATATCTCAACCATCTCCACTGAATTCCAGAACGGAAAAAACTACATAGTTAAACCTAAAAAAATAATATACCTAAATTAATTAAACTAAATAACTCAACCATCCTATCTTTACAGAACGAAAAAAAAACAATTTAAACTAAAACTAATAACTGAACCATCCTCGCCGTTTCAGAACGATTGAAACCTACTTTAAACGAAATAACTCACCCATCCTCACTGTTCCAGAACGATTGAAACCTACTTTAAACGAAATAACTCACCCATCCTCACCGTTCCAGAACGATTGAAACCTACTTTAAACTAAATAACTCGTCCATCCTTACCGTTCCAGAACGAAGAAAACCCACTTAAAACTAAATACCACAACCATCCTCACGGTATTCCAGAACGGTGTGATCCGCGGCACGCTGCTAGCCTACCGCTTCATGGGCAAGGACCGCGGCGGGCAGGGCGGCACCATCGTCAACACGGCGTCCACCGCCTTCAACCGGCCGCAGGTCTCCACGCCCATCTACACCGCCACCAACTATGCGGTCGTGGGGCTCACTCGCTCTTATGGGGTATGTTTTTTTTATCATTGCTTAATAGGTTTCTACATGGGTGTATGGTTTGGGGGTTCAAACGATCCCGAAAAGTTAAGATATACTTTACTTACCTTTAAGAGGTAAAGCTGGTGTGTACTTGTAGTTGTATTATTTTTTAAACCCCCCAAGACTAAAACCTGACTACGTACGGCTTTTACTATAATATGCTGCTTCAAATATTACGAGGTCATCGATGTCATTGTATTACCCTAATATATTATGACAGAGCATACCTAATAGGTATAATTTCGAGACATTACCTACCCCAAAATCAGTTGTAAATTAAAAAAATTCACCAGTGATTTCCTCGAGCACGATCTACTATACAATCTTGCCATTCTCGGATGGAATCTTAGCCTAATGAAAACTACCATTTTCTGTGGCTCTAGGAGCCCTAACACAAAGAAAAACAGCTGCAGTATGTACAAAAACTGTAGTCCTGAAGTTTATTGTACATTTTCATACATTACAGGATCAGTATCACGTGAATTTGACCGGGGTTCGAAGTTTGGTGCTGTGCCCTGGACTCACTGACACCGGCCTGGTGAAGGAAATCCGCAAACAACTGATGTCCTCGGAGTATGAAGCGGCCTGGCAGCGCGACAACGCTAACTGCAAGACTCAGAGGTATTTTTTTTTCTTTATTGTAATTTGTTATCTACTTTGAGTAAAGTGCCTGACTGCCTGCAAGTCCTTGGAATTTTCCGACATTCTTTCAGTGTAGTAGTGAAGGTATACTCCGAAAACGCAACATTACTTTCGTACTTGAGCGCACAGGGAGACTAAGTGCTCTCCCTGGATTTATTTTCTAGTACATACTTTCATATTTTTTTCCATAAAAGTATCAGCTGTGGGCTTGAGAACTATTTTATTTTTAGTCGGCATCGATTCTTACGCATCAATGACATCGTTGGTGTTAGATGTTCATGGGCGACGATATCCTCTTTAACATTAAATTATTTAAAAAATATATAATTCTAGCCTTTACTGCAATGTATTCAGCATTAGAACCCCAATCCCACTGCTGGGCTCGGGTCTCCTGTCACGATATGAGTTGTAGAGGCCGTAGTCCATGGTGGACAAGTGCGGATTTGCAGCTTATTATTTTTTTTGTAAAAACAAATGATTTCACTCTTTCTTTCTAATAGAAATGTATTGTTTGTTACAGCGCTGAGCACGTAGGGAGGGCCCTCATAGATATCCTGGCGAAGGGTCAGAGCGGCTCCGTGTGGGTGGTGGAGAACGGCCAGCCCGCCCGGGAGTGGCGCGGTTAACCTCACGTATACGACGCAGTTTACTCTTGTACACTCCACAATACTGGAGGAATTATGTCTTTGGGATGCCACGGCTGAGAATGGAATCGTTAGTATCAATATCTGATGCATTTCTTGTGGGTATGGTCTTGTAGAAATGCATTCGTTGCTTTCCTTTTGACCAGTATTATATCTGTGTGGTAGTGAAGTTTTGTATTCTACAAGACTGCCTATGTTGTATACTGCTTTTTTGGACAGCCCATATATCGATGACATGTTTGGTGTTGCTGTTTATAGACTACGGGACAATTTAACGTTGACTCATCAATATTTTGATAGATTTGAATGGCTACCCGTAGTCAGTGGTACTAATAATGTTGGTCCTGGCATCCCAGTGAAATGCAGGCCAGAGGGCTGAGTGGTGTAAGCCCCACAACGACGTATTGCTACAAAATAATAATTAATAATCGAAATTCTCTCAAATATTTTGGTAGCACAATAATGTATTTTTATTAATATTTCAATGTATTAGAATTGTATGTATTGTCTCTATACAGCTAAATCTTAGGAATAATGCGAGGTTATTTATTTTTCCTAAACTAATTTAGAGAGGAGAATATACCGTTCACACAATAGTTAGATCCTAAAATAGCTAGGAAATGTTTATTCTCAAACTTTAATGTGAAGATAGTATATTACTCCGGTGCACATACCTAATTGACAAATATAAAGTTAATGGATTGATGATAATCACGCATTTGCGCTCAGCGGTAACTAAGTATAGGATAACATAATATTATTGCTTATTTATGGATTTTTCTCAATACTAATCTACCTACGTGTAAGCAAGCATCTATAGTTAACACTAAGATAAGGTTTTGTAAATATTTCTTTCCTAGTATAGTCACCTGTGTAAGAAACTGTATTTATATTTTTTACCGAAATGTTTTATAATTGTAATATAACGGAATACAAGTCGCGTATTGACTGTCTTATAACGGATGAATTTTAAAATGTAATTGCATTCATTCGTCTCGTAACTGCCGTATAAACAGGAATGAATGAGATCGTGTGCCATGAACTAATAATGTTATTAACGTGTAATGAATGGTAGAAACTTAAACATATCTAGTCCTTTGCTTTCTTGTAATTACTGGAATAGCAGGCAGGAATCTACCGTAAAAATATCGCTATTTTCCAAGTTTTAAAAGTAGAAAATATTTGGAAATATCTTCCTTAGATACACTTGTAAGACCATTGAATATTTGTAACCAAGAAATATAAGTATTATTGATGTATGTTACGTGGTATGTAATGTTGTGATCGTATTTAGAAACGTCTTCATAATCGTTGCTTTCGTATGATTGTAATGTTTGGAGTATAAGTTACGAATGTCTAACATTTTGTTGTTGTGACTCATTTGCCGTGGAATTAGTATTGTTAACCTCGCACACAAATTTTCGTCCCATAATATTTTATTAACTACAATATTGTGTCAGTTATTTCACATATCGATCTCAGCCTCAGGACCTCAATTGAAAATTTGTTAGTAATTATGGTTACAGTAAAGTGTGATGAACTGAATTTACATGTAATGAAATGGTTTTTTTCTTACTGGACAATGTGAAATTCCACATCACATGAGCAAAAACCTGTTATGGACATTTTGTATAAGTTAAATCCTCGATATATTTAGTAAGGATCTACTTTTATATGTTTTATAGTTTTGTATGGAAATTTGTTACCCACTGAGTTTCAAAGGAAATATTAACCCAATGTTTTTATACAGGCTTCCGTTTTTATTTGCAATAAAAATATAAAAAATAAAAGTTGATTTTAATTGAATAACCACATCAAAGATTTGTAGTAAATGTATATTTTCGTATTAATACAATCACCAGGTACAGCTTTTGAGTTTTACAAATATAATGTATTTTGTCAAAATCTTTACTTCAATTTTACAATCAAAAAAGGACTTTTACAGATAACTTTTAAAATAGATGCTACTAAGTGATTCCATTTTGACTTAAGAAACAAAAACAGTCCTTTTCTAAGTTTAATTTCTAGACACTTATAATTTGTGTGATAAACGCTGGGTCTCCTTCAGCACATATTTTTGAGAAACGACATGACAGCCGGCATCACAACAGCTAGCACGCCACGTCGCCCTCCGCAGTCCTACTATCACAATTCATTTACTAACAATTAAAAATTACAGTCAATAAAATCATCACAAGTCATTCAGCGGAGCCGAAACACCTCGATAACAGTACTATGAATAAAACCATACCCAACGGAAACCTGGCCAGCAGAACACTCAAGAGCACTCCAGCTCGCATCCGCTAACAACTGTACACCAGTAGGACCGCCCGCGGCGCGCCGCCGCACAAAAGATAACATTTAAAAACCGCGGCGGCGCACCGACTCGATAAAACACGTTTACAATAACTAACATCCGTTACAATTTATAGGCACAAACTGCGCATTATAAGGGAAGCTAAGAAAATATATAATTCAATCGGCAATGACATAAATAACGTTTCAATTACACTACGTAGGGTTCCCTATGCTTAGCCTCGATACAATTTACAGGGAGGCGGTCTCTCGTTCATCATCTCCACATTGACGCTGGGATCACAGAAATTTGTCTAATGAGGGTAGTCAATGCGATGGCCACACTCCTATACTTACGGTACGCTGCGAGCGCCTGGACGAACTCGATTTCCTTCACGCGTGCTCGCGGGAATTTCCAACAATACCTTCCATGTACTGGATACAACACTATCACACCAAAACAATGTCCATCTTCTATAATCCGTGCCACGTTATAACTTCCCGCAAATACGGCTCCACTCTCATTATAAACCGATTAGCTTTATTACACACTTCGATCACCGACATACACTTTTCCGTTACTTATTCCATTTGTGATCAGTCCTCGCGATAATAAATTAAGATTCAGTATACTCTCCGTGTCCAACTTCCACTACTTGGCTGGAAAAGAAGAAAAATACATGATTGCAAATATAACGTTTCACATAAACAAAATGGGACTTTAAATGTTTATTAGCGTGATTTCACAGCTCTCCGGGCCACCCGTACGTGCGGGTCCGGGCGCGGCACGCAGGTGGAGCACATCTTTGAC
>DWKA01001820.1:0-11646 GCA_018249155.1 Panoquina ocola ocola | reverse complement strand
GTCCTGAGCGGGAATCGAACCCGCGACTCTTGGCGTTCAAGGTAGGGTCACTACCAATTGCGCCATCGAGCCTGTCATTACACTTATACCCTAAACATTTTCCCTAACGCTGTGAAAAAACGCAGAAACTTGTTTAATGTAACAAGATTACGTCCGGTGGATATTATAGCGTATTACATGGCTACCTACCCTCGTTCGGTAATCTCATGTCGTCTTTCACCAGTCATGTTCGGGATTATGGGGCACAGCTACCTATATATTTTTATTTTGTGGACTTTTGTTCTTACTCTGACCCTATGAATCATCGGTCATATGTATACAACTAAGATGTTTACTGTCTTTGTCTTATTTAATCAAGACACAGGCAGTGTCTAAAACAGT
Source organism: Panoquina ocola ocola (assembly GCA_018249155.1). Classification (NCBI taxonomy): domain Eukaryota; kingdom Metazoa; phylum Arthropoda; class Insecta; order Lepidoptera; family Hesperiidae; genus Panoquina; species Panoquina ocola. The sequence continues at coordinate 11,265 of DWKA01001820.1, read as the reverse complement.
TCAAAAATGTTGTTATTTATCAATTTTATTTTGCTTTTTTTAAAACTATCAAAAACATCGAATAATTAAAGTTTAATTATAGTCAATGGATTAAATTGGACAATTTAATACTGGTACTAATACAATATTCCATACAAAGAATAACTACTACATATTATTATTAGTGTAAGTCTAGACCTACGAAACGTCGTGTCGCCTTTTACGTATACTATAAAAAAAATATTGGTTATCAATATCGTTATACCATTTTTATGAAGAATATCATGTTTTATTTTTTATACAAAATTTAAGATACCTCTCATTAGCAAATGTCGAGGCCTATTTTTATTAAACTCCAAATATATTTTATATTTATAAGTAACACCCACTCCGTCACCAAAATTTAGCCACTACAACGCCTTGATTATACATTAGATATAAAAAAAACCTTGCTTATAATATAATTATATACGGTGTACCTTTACAGTAATTACGTAATTATAACTATTCTATAGCTCCTTAGAAACACGTTAAAACAATTAGGTCAACATCGGGAAGTAAACCAAACAATCTGACGTTACCCTACGGGCTGAGCAACACAGATGTTAATTACTTTTACCCTTTCCTCACACCCTTGAACCCTAACACCCCTGCACCCTTACACCCTTGCACCCTTACACCCTTGCACCCTTACCGCTTCCCTTGTATCGAAACAAGAGCGTGAGAACCGGTAATAGCTAACAGAAATAGGTAATTAGGGGATGACTATCTGTAACCAAGTTGCACTGCCCCCTTAGACGAGTGTCCGAAACGTTTTAGAATAGAACAAAAAATGTATGGGAATGACATAAGTTTACGCGTAAGCGTATGTCATTCCCATACATTTATTGTTCTATTCTAAAACGTTTCGGACACTTGTCTAAGGGGGCTGGTCCGATTTGAAAAATTCTTTCAGTTTTAGATAGCTCATTTATCGAGGAAGGCTATAGGCATCATATACATATAACATCACGCTAAGATGAATAGGAGATTTTTTCCCCGAAGCGAAGCGAGGGCATGTCACTAGTAAACCCTAAAGGAGGTGTGTGTTATAAGAATATATGTGTTAAGAAACGAAATCCCGTTGGTTTTCGCAGTTTCTTAGAGATCTACAACGAGCGAGTACACGACTTGCTGGTGTGTGAGCCAGTGGCCTCGGCCTGCCACTCCCTGCCCCGGCGCAAAGGTAACGCGCGCAAAGACCTTCGTGTGCGCGAACACCCTGGCAAAGGGCCCTATGTACAGAGTGAGTATTCTTTTATTCCCTTTTTAGACCTTAAGGCTTTTAGGGTTTAAGGCTCACACTCCACCAAAGCGGAGACGAGACGAGACGAGCGCAGAGGAGATGTTTTTAAACCACCAAAAAAATTTAGCTTTGGTGGAGTGTGGGTCTAAAAGGCAGAAGAAATCAGAAGGATAGGTATCATATATTTAGGTATATCCTTGAATGTAAGTTCAATGCTCCTGGCGTTTGCACAACAGGAAACGAAGCGTTAGGAGTCATTATTTTTTATGAATCAACTTTATTTTTCCGACGTTAATTGTCCTTAGTGCTAGGACAGGTAATTTTCGTGTTTTGTTACCCTGAGCTTTGCTTACTCTCGAACCATGAACTAATAACAAGTGTTATTACTCTCGGCGTAGAAATAAAACCGTGGTAATTAGTCATTTTACACGGGCGAGACAGATGACAGACATTTACGAAAAATAATATTAGTTATCTGTTTAAACCCGGACAAGTTTTTGGATTTTTTAGTTTAAAATTTTTATTCGAAGCGTTACAGCTTTAAGAATATTTCTAGTTACCTAATCATATTTATTACACAATCAATATGAGGTATACGAGTATATTTTAAGTAGAAATTTAAGTAAAAGTAGTCGTACAACCGGGCCTCTGCTACGAATTAGATTTTTTTGCAAATTTTGAATTAGAGCTTTTAATATTTGGTATACTTACTCGACTTCACGTCGCAGAACAGATCCTTACCGTGTCCATGGCCTCTAATAGCCAACGAGCCACGTATAACCACGCATGTTACAAAAGGCAGTAAAAGTGATCTTCAAACAGGTAGCTACGTTTGTCAAGTTCTGTCTAGTGTTTATTTAGTTGTTAAACTAACGTTCGCGGACACGTAAGATTGCTCAGGCGATTGACCAAGCCGTGTCCTCGTTACGCTAACATGGAATTTTAATTTCGCGAGGACAATGCAGATACAGACTTGCAATTTTGTTAGAGATACAACAGTATTTTGTTAAATATTTTTTTGTTTAAGGTCAAGGTGTTATAATATTTTGAATGAGTAGGCCACAAATTCATTATGTTCAATAATTATGAAGGTTAATACCTCGTTCGGGGTCACTATTATGTGATGGTGCAATATTATGCGTTGAGAAAATCCCATTACCTTGTAATGTAATTCAATTAGTGTAACATCATCTTAGTATCATAAGTGTCGTGTGAATTCAAATTGATATATTTTTGAATCATAATTAACATGAATGTATGTTTATCGCAGCCGTTAATGGATTAGTTAATTCAATTAATTTCGTTAATGGAATAAGGTTTAGGTATATGGCGACTTTTAGATTTGATATCTTAACATACGAGTAAGTGCCCATAGTTTTAACATAAACGGGTCAGTAGTTCGCACGGCTATGCCACCTCGTGTGAAAGTATTATAGACTTTCTGGCCGCAATCGGGGATTATAATTATACTGCAGGTAGCACTGAACAAAAGAATATGCCACATTTTCCATGGATTTGGTGCTACATTAAAATTACGTGTGTGAAAGAAATTTTATCAGTTCGACCGCCTCGCACTTCCTATTTAAGTTATAAAAACATGTTATTATTTTTATTATAATTTTGTTCTCAGTAATATTCAGTAGGTATATAGGTAGGTACAGCTTTAATGCTGAAATGTAAAGGTTCTTTCCGTAAAGGCTCTACCTTCTGGAAGTGAAGCGAAGATAGGTTATCTTGTAGGTAATTAATTACAGTTACAGTCATGAACAAGGCCTCCTCAATTACAAGGAGAGACCCGTGCTCAGTAGTGGGCCATCAATGGGTTGACGCCATGAACAAGGAACTTGGGAAGACTTAGAGAGTTTTGTTCTGTTTTTTTATCTGCGCATCTAACTGTCTCTTTCAGATTCTTGCCAAGTTCCTTGTCGATGACTAGGATACTTATTTGTACTCAGATCTTCGTCGTGTAGCGGTCCATGACGTAGAGTCCCTACTCGCGTTGGTGTCCGAGGGGACCCGCCGGCGCCACACCGCGGCCACCCGCCGCAACTCTACCTCGTCGCGGTCCCACGCGCTCCTCGAGCTAGCTACCCCGAGAGCTACTCTACATCTCGCTGATCTTGCTGGAAGGTAGAGCGGTGTTATAGTACTTTTATGGATCAATTTTTATCCCCGAGGAAGATGGACATTAGTTATTCGTTTTAACAATTAAGAAGTAGTGCTCATGGAATATTTTAATATCTGAAAATAAAATTACAGTCAATATTGTAAGATGGTGTATGTGGATCGATAACAGTGTATCAGTGATAACTATAAAGGATTTTGCTTGTGGATCATAGAAATCGACGTGGTCTGGTAGTTTCGATTTTTATGTTATTTTCACTATCTGAACTCAACACTACGGTGCAGGAGAAAATACTTATTTTTTATGTGGGTGGGAGATACGTATTAAGTATATTCTAGATAAGTATGGACATTATTCATATTCATAGGAGGTAACTATATTCCAATAAATCATGGTATTTGTCAGTGAAAAAGCAAGTTGGGAGGGCTGCGGCGGCTGCAGGCAGAAGGAAGGTGCCAACATCAACAAGTCTCTGGTGGCCCTTAGCAACGTAATCTCCGCTTTAGGTAAGTAGGTATTTGTGAATGTGTAGTTATTCGGATTATTTAAATAAATATAAGTATACATACATTGTATATAATATAGCTACATGCAAGGTATATTATTTTATGGAAAGGTAGGTGTGGTAATTTAAGGACATTAAGTAAGTGAAGGTACCTACTTTACTTATCTGATTACTTTTTTGCTACCTTATACTTACGTAATATATTATACCTAAAGTGACTATTCCTAAAAATGTTATGTAAAAAAGGAAGCTTGTAAATGTCGTCTTTAATATTAGTTTCGTAACGATTTCTACATGTTAACGGGTCAGCCGTGGTGCAAGCTGCAATAACACATATATGCGTACCTAGTGGATGGTTTTAGGGGTTCAACGCCCATTCCCCTTTTCCCGTAAAATTCCAAGTTTATCAGTTAAAGATACCTTTAAGAGGTAAAAGTGATGTACTTTTACTAGTTTTATTATTAATCCCGGAATCTAAAACCTGGCTACGTTCGTGGTAACATTTTAATAAATAGTGTAGGTAAGTACCTATATAGCCAATAACAGGTAACTTGGGAAGAGTCTGAAAGAGACAGTTATATGCGCACAACAAAAAGCAGAGCAAAACAACTTCTGCTCATGTAATGTTTCTTTCAGACTCTTGCCAAGGTGCTTGTTATTGACTATAATACTTTTATATCATTAATCCATGTTGATTGTCGATGTCAGTGAGCGGCGGGCGCGGGCGCGGGCGCTACGTGCCGTACCGGGACTCGGCGCTCACGTGGCTGCTCAAGGACTGCTTCACGGGCGGCGCGCTCACGTTCATCATATCGAGTAAGCATTTACTATGCTTCTGGGGGTCTTTTGAGCATTATGATCGGGAGAGGTATGGCTTGACTTAAAGTTGTTCATCAATTGTCATGTATGTTTTCTACGAGCAATATTCGTCGTAAAGCAAAGGCTGCTAGTTCCATGGGTGTACCATGCTTGTGATCCAGGAGAGCGTGCAAGTTAGATTTTTTGGCGCATTGGGGTGGAAAAGGGGATGGTTTCCAGAATTAGGGGGTGGGGGGGGGGGGGTGGTTTTCAATTAGAACTTTATATGAACACAAGAATTAGCTTGTAATACGACCTTAGAAGGAAGACATATCTTCTAGGATCTTCTTCTATTCTTTTAGGATGAGGTAGCTGTACAATAAAAGGTTCTATAACTAGTTAATTAACTTCCAGCTGTATCACCAAGCGTCTGTTGTTACGGCGAGTCCGCGTCGACGCTGCGCTGGGCCGAGCGCGCGCGGCAGCTGCCCGCGCCGCGCGCCGGTACCGCCACCGCGCCAACCCGCGCCGCGCTACAGGCCCAGTACAACCAACTCCTCGCCGAACTCGCTAACCATTACATTAAATACGTAAGTGAATATTAGTTAGTCTTTGAATTTCAAGCAGTCATAGTTGCTTTTTGTAACTGTGGATAGGAAAACATAACTCGGTAGTTTTTCAGATCGCTCGCGGTTGGTCTTTGTAGATCTAGATCAGACAACGCAGAGCCGAAATCACGGGGTCTAGTATTATAATATTTTGCAAAGAGGTTCCGTAAATGACTAAGAAGGGATTTTAAGAAATTATTCCCCTACTAACAAGAACAAAAATAGTGATTTAATGTTTAGTTATAAAGAGTTATTCGCAAGTTACTTACGTCATATTTGAAGTAAGAATTATTTTAATAAGCTAGTAATAGTTGGAAAATCCAGCAGGCTGCGGGAAACACGTTCTATCATACAAATTGTATTTGATACGATTACTACACGAATGTTTTGAAAAGTCGAATTTGCAGTCGAACTCGGTCGTGTATGCAAGTCAAACAAAATAAAACCAAGCGAACCCCAGCTTAAGTTCTGACATCCTTTCATTCCGTGTAGCGGTAACGCGGCAACGTTACGAAAATAACACTTTCATTGAGTGACATTTTGCAGTGTCTTTATAACATAATGCAGCACAAAGCCTTGACCACATATCACCGGACCGGTAACAAAATTATATTGACTCAACCAAAATAAAGTAGAAATGTCATTACAAATCGTCAGATATTGCAATACATTTCTAATATATTTTAAATATAACTAACTTAATGTTATTCCAAGTTTTGACTTGGAAATAAGCTTGGAATAAGCTTTGGCTTGAAGCTATAGTATAATTATCGTATCGTATTTCTATGGTATTTTATCCTTATACAGCCGGCCGACCTATTTTTGTGACACTAATTTTAATAGTAACATTTTCAGAATTCCTTGACTTTTACAAATCTGTCCATATCACTGCATGACCTCTATAATGTCTATTAGTATTACAGAGGTCAGTGGTCCTTATGCACGTAGAAAGCCTGCTGTCAGCGCCGGCGCAGGTTCTCCGAGAAGAATAAAGTTAAATAAAGCACGTATAGGCTGTTCTAGTTAAGCGATTCACTTTTTTCTTTCTTACGAGCACATATTTGTGAAATAAAATATCAGATATGTGCGTTAGGCATTAAGTACGAGTCTAACATCTTAGGGTTAGTTTGCTACCTTCACGGATAAGCATCTATAGATAGACGCTCTACTTATTTTCTAAATTACGATCATTATTTAAAAGCGGAACGATGCTTATAAGTATTTTGTAAGCATTCTCAAATAAATCTCATTGAACTCAGTTCAGACCACTTTCTCGATTTAAAAATGCATGCGCCATTTCAGTTCAAGGCCGCTTACTATCATACTCGTAATATTATTGTTTGATGAAGTAACATGAGTCAACGAAAATTTTACAATTTTATATGTTACAGGTTCCTGAGACTGGGAAAATTAGTTACGGCGATGGTCACTGGGCTCTAATCAATAAAGAAGATATTAAATATAATCAAGAATCCCATACAGAATTAAAGATAGGGAATATAATGAGTATTTCATATCCTAAAACTGACGTCCATAATTCTGAATCTACTACTTCATCAGTAGCCAGTGGTAGTTCTGAAGTTTTAAATACAATGGATAAAAATATAGATATAAGTGATGCTATAAGTAAAGAGGTTGATAAAATATTTGGACCGACTTTAGAAAGGACTAGAAGTGGCAGTGATTTAAAAATTATTGCTCCAGAGAAGAACACTCAAAGACAGTACAGGTCACAAGAATTACCAATAGATAAAACATTTCAGCTAGGTCCTAGTTCACGGCTGACAGATGTTACACAGAGTCTTAGTGAAGTGAATATCGACGAGGCCCAAAGTACAGACGATGATAAAAGCTGTCCAGTACCTATTGTATACGATAGTAACAATAGAGCTGACATCGTCGCAGCAGTTACAGAAAGATTATATTCAAAGCTTAAAAAGAAAGAATTACCAATAGCCAAAGCTGATTCAGCCGTTGAAAAGAAGGTACCACAACCTTTAAATGAATTAAGAATTTGTACAAATGCTCGACAACGGCTTGTAGAATTAAGCCAGAAAGCTTTAAGAAATAAACGGAGGATAGGTATACCGGTGCATACACAAACAAGGAGGAATGTCATTCGGGTAAAAGATCAAGAAATAGATGTACAAAATGATTTAGAATCGTATGCTGTTATTAAAAAGCGACCTTTTATGATGTATCGTGATGTTAGTACTGAAACTACACCAATGACACCGCGATATAAAGAGATCGGTACGGGGCCATCGTTTGGATCATTACATGTTAATGATAAATCTACTATTACAGAAAATAAAAAAGTTACCAAAATGAACTCGATTATGATGACTGATACCGTGAAAAAAGTAGATTTTAGTACACAGACGCCGGTTTTGCAACCCATTCGTAGGAAAAAACGGCCTACAATTTTTTCGAGACTTATGAAGAAAATTGAAAACAGTAGAAATATTGTAGAAGAAAATCCTCCATCACCAATAATTAATATTAATATATCGCCATCTTATCAAGATGATTCTGAGTCGTCAGAAGATAATCAAGATAATAACAGACTCATTAAAAGAGACGTTACTACAGGCAAGCCTACGCTAACTCCTGATTTACTTACCAATCACAGTAATACTGATAAAAAAGATAAAAGTGAATCTACTAAACGCTTAGAGAAAAGTGTGGAGGACACAGATGAAAGCATTTTAACATTTGATGACAGAGAGGCTTCTCGGATACCGACGATATCAATTGATGATTTTCCTGACGTAGAGGATAATATATTGCCACGTGTGGTTGTTTCTCCTTCAAATGATCCTTTTGAAATAAAAGACATGATACTGGGGCATAGCATAGATACTTATCCTTATAATATTGTGTTTTCTCCTACCAAAGAGAGAGATGAATCAAGAAAATTAATTAGGTTTAAAGAAATCGATATTACTCCAGCAGAATGTTGTAAGATGAAATTAAATGATGATGCAGATAATAAGTACAGCAAAAAAGACTGGATAAGTCATAAAGATACACGAGAGAGATTATATTCGGATTGTAGTTCTTCTAGTAAATTAGAATCTGATACATTTAGTTGGAAAAAGCCAAGATCAACAAATCAATCTACAAACACGAGTACTTCTTTAAGAAAAAAATATTTGTCCGTCCCTAAAAGCAATATTAAGCATAAGATAGCACGAGCCAAATTGTATAAAGAATTTTTAGGATTAGAAAGAGATCTGCAGTTGGAGAAAAAATGCCCCAAATGTTCATCGCAGAAACTGGAGTTATCTTCCAGTGATATCGGAGATGATTATATTAAAGGCTCACAAGATACATTTAAACAAAGAAGACAGTTCTTCGAAAATAAAATCAATCTCGGGTTTTACCCTCAACGCGATAATTTGAGTAACATTGAAAGGAAAATCTTTAATTCATGTAACAAGTTAGAGCTGTCTGCAAATAGATATGAGGATTATTTAAGTGATTATAAAGAAAACAGGTATATAGCAGACCGGAAAGAAATGAGAGCAAGAACACCCACAGAATATTTACAGCATCTAGTACAGTTAAGGAGGCAAGTGATACAAGCTAACAGTCATAAGAACGAAAGTTTCGTTTGAACTTTGAACAATAAATTTGAATGCAGTACAACATAAATGTAAAGCCGTATTGTATTTGATAAGTTTACGAATAAAATTATGAACTCGTTGGTAATAAGACCTGATATATTTTTAAGGGATTTAAAATACGTGTGGTTAGTAAGAAGATAAGTTTGTTTGAAACTGAATAATATTTTCTAAAAATATTTGTCTTTAACACCAGATTTCTTAATTGTTTGATTAAAATATATTTACTAACTGTAACTATTTTTACAGTGTATGTCGCCTTATATTATACGTGAAATATGTTTATTATTATCACTTGTATGAATAAATAAATGAAAAGCGATTGTGTTGTATTTCTACATGTGCAATGATTTCCTGTTATTCTGTAGAATATCGCAATCCTTAGCAGTCAGAATGCTTCTGTTGTTCACGTTGACTACAAATGACGTGACGCGTATACCAAAGTGCAATTCCTGTTAATAGTCAGCCGATTGTACAATAATAAAAAAATAAAGGCACACAAAAATGCTTTATCGATTATCAAATTAGACTAAAAATATTGTAATCAACGATAAAGGATACCAATAAAACCTTGACTCTCACAAAACGTTAGATTTGAATATTGACCTTTTTATACTTTACCATGACCACAAGAATTAATTAATTCAATAACTATCACACTTATTCATTAGTTATATTATATCATCCGTTATTTCGGCGTCACATAGTTGTTTATTTATTTAAATGGATTATATAAAAGTTGTACGACCTTAAGCTGCATATTTTGAAATGGACGAGCCAGTGAGCAAGCGGTATACAACCTTCAGACATTAGTTGGTGCTGCAGCCTCAGGATAAATGAGTGTGTCTTTAAGAAACTTTTACATAAAGCACAGTAAAAAATCAAATCATAAAAACATACTATAATGTATTAATTTACGAAGTGTTTAACGAAATAAATATATGAAAATGTCGTTAATAATTCAAACAGTGCAGTTTTTAACTAACGAACTAGTGGTGTTGTTACTCTCAGTGTTTCTGATAACTTATGTATGGTTTCAATACAAGTATACGTATTGGTCGAAAAAGGGAGTGATAGGACCGACTCCAGTGTTTCCTTTCGGTAACTTACGTGATGTGATTCAACGAAAAAAACAGTTTTTCCAGCCGTATTGTGACTCTTACAACGAATATAAACATTTGCCGTACGTCGGCATGTATTCCTTCAACCAACCGGTGCTTTCAGTAAATGATCCGGATATAGCAAAATTTGTCATTATTAAGGATTTTGAATATTTCTCGTCGCATGGATTGTATCCTGGCGGCGCTGCAGATCCACTAGCCGGTCATTTATTTAACCTGCATGGAAAAGCGTGGAAAACGTTACGGCATAAGATGTCACCAGCATTTTCCCCGGGAAAACTTAAGGCCATGTATCCCTTAGTTGACAACATAGCCAATGATGGGCTACAATACGCTAACCTAGCGAACTCGAAAGACAAAGTTATTAATTTTACCGACTTTTACGCAAAATATGCGATGGAGATTGTCGGCAGTGTAGGTTTTGGTGTAGAGTGCAATGGGTTCAAGAATCCTGGTTCGGAGTTTTACTTGCGCGGTCATGAGTACTTCGAACCGCAGTCCTTGTACTGGTGAGTAACGCTTATATCATACGTCGATCACCCCGTGGCCTAGTTGGTCACTACCAGGGTCGCTATCGTGCCTGCGAAGCGAGGTCCTGGGTTCGATTCCCAGACATTCATATGACATAACTGTTTGTTTTTTGGTCATGGGTGTTAGTTATGTGTGTTTAAGTGTCGTCCAAGCTCCCCGCAACACAGGTAATCCTAGAGCGCTGCTATGTGTGTGTAACCTACTATAAATTTTACTGAATAGTTTTCAGAAAATATTATTTTTGGATCGCAAACACACATCGTAGACTTATAATGATTTTTTTTCCAGGACTATTATCCGAAGCTTGGCGTTTTTCATGCCGAATTTCTTTAGCAAACTAGGAATCAGTCGCATAAATCCCGAAATAATAAGCTTTTTCAACAAATTAGTAAAAGAGACGGTGCAATATCGAATATCTCATAACTATAAGCGCAACGATTTCTTACAAACACTAGTAGAATTACAAAATGGAGAATTGATTAATGACCAAGGTAAATATCGATTTTGTTAAATTAATTACGTTGGGATTTTTATAACTAAGTATTCATTAATATTATTTAGCATTTGAAAGCAGTGATAGCCTAGTGGTTTGAACGTTGGTCTCAGGAAAAGGAGGTCGTGCGTTCAAATCCTGCACGCACCACTAATTTTCTATAAGTTATGTGCGTATTACTAGTTAATTATCAC